>JBCJKH010010320.1:0-17346 GCA_039877255.1 Loriculus beryllinus | reverse complement strand
ATCATGAGTCCATCTGTGTGTTGCATCCCTGCTCTGATGGCCTGAAGTGTCATGGTCCCACTAGGCTCAAAATGATTCACTGTCCCCTTCAGCAGCTCCTGCAGCTTGTTCCTGGGGACTCCATACAACTGCTTTCCATCTCCAGCGCGTCCAGAGCACTGGAGGGGACCAGTGGACTAGATCCTCACTAGAGCCTCACAAAGTCCTTGGTCAGACTCAACATCAGTATTATCAGCTCTGTTCCCAGGCTGAGTCAAAAAACAGTGCTGCACCAGCTACTAAGACAGAGAAAAATTGACTGCTACTGCTGAACCCAGGACATTTATGCATTGAGTGCCCCTAACAGTCAGTGGCTCCCAGAAGTAAGTTGGGGTCCCTGTGCAGATCAGGGGCCAGGGGCAGCACTTAGGCAGAATGCAATAGGCTTGGTCAGATTACTTTCAGGCTGCAATCTCTAAATGAGGTGCCTGTTTGAGTGGTTCTGTTAACAGGTCATTGGCAGCGCAAAGGAGCCATGTCATTGGTGTGTGCATCCTTAAACCATATCAGAATGTAGGGAAGAGTCAGAGAGAGGCTAGAGGAAGCAAAAGGGAGAAAGATTTAGAAAGTGTCAGGCAAAACAACTGCAGAAACCCCACACCACCCTTGCAAATGTCGTTGGCCTAACACAAGTGCACTGGGACACAGTCCCATTCTAAAGTGATGCTTTATGCTACTGCTTAATTAATCCCTTCCCACATCCATTCATTAGACAGCAGGCTCAGTCACTGCTCAGAGTTCAGAATGCAAATTCTCTACAAGATTGTTTCAGCCCCTGAAACTCTCTGTAGTGTTAGACTTACAGAGTCCATAAATACTTCCATGTATTTATGATCTCCAGCTGTATGGCAATATCAGTAAAATCATTACATTGATACGTGAACATGTCAGTTTATAATTACCCTGGTTTTATTTTAGAAAGTAATCATCCTCATCATGCACTAAACAGACTTCTACTCCCTCAGTGCTCCCTTCTCACCCCTCCTTAGGGAAGCCATATCAAATATGCCACCTACTTTTTTCAATGTGCTTATAAGAAGTCATCATATAAGAAGCACTCTGGCACCAGAAAAATTATTAAGCTGTTTACAATGAATATATCAACAAATGAAATACTATTAATTCCATAAACTCTGCAGTAAAAGACCTGTTTTTCAATAACAAATCCTCCTCATTTCTTTTAAAATCTAGGCATTATGCATTACTTATTAAAGTTACATTCACATTACTTTCTTGTAATAAACAGAAAGCAAAGTTCTTGTGTCCTGATGAACATAAGACCAGCCACAATAGGTAAAATCAAAGGCATCCTTTGTGTGGCACTGAAGAGAGTGCATAGTCCCAGATGTACCATCCAGTTTTGGCACTGAGTAGCACAGGACCCTGCTAAACTGGAAGCTTTATCAAGTCTTATAAGCCACAAATAACTTAAAAAGGTCAAAATACAGTCACATCTGCCCTGTCCACCCATCCATAATATCGACAATCTATAGCCAGAAATACTGTGCTGTGGTGAGGCACATAAAACCTAGCTTGAGGCAACTGGTAGCTAGTAACATCTGGCTCATCTACCTAAGAATTAAGAAAACATTTGAATATATGTACAAGTTCACCTCTCCTGGAAGCTGAGTATTACCCCATTGAGTGAAACATGTGCCAAAATGCTGTCCTGAAAAGAAATGTTATTCAAAACAAACCCAAACATTATTTTTCCTCTCTGACTATAGTATGGATTTCTTTTTCTTCTATTTTTTCCTTTTTTATTTTTATTCTTCACACTCAGGTAAGTGTAATAAAAATGTCTCCAGATGTTTGTAGCAAAGGGTCTGCAAATTATTGGTCAAAAAGGAAACATTCTTTGGTTTTGCAGCTTTTTTATTTCATTGGTAACAGTTACTTGTTCCTGCACTCTTTGGAGGGTGAACAGAAATGAAAATATGTCCTCTATTGTCTATTGATTGTGCCTCAGACATACAATTTCTTGTGGCTTTTAATCTTTTCCTCTTCTTTTTCTTCATCTGTGGAGGTTTCCCATGCTGCTAACCACTCTTGTTTCCCTGAAAGTCTTTTATTTTAAAGAAATCCTTTCTGAGACACAGCAGTAGAGCAGTACATGTTCCAGGTGAGGCCATCAGTGACATACCCAATTTGCATGACGGCTTTCTCCTATTTTTATATGAGATTATTCCACATCTTATTCCTCTTAATCATCCAACTATTTTCACTTCCTTGCATCTATTCATTCATTCATTCATTTGCTTTTACTATGGCTGAAACATACTGAGCAAGGATTCTTTTTCTGAACTGTTCTGTATAGCACCAGGGTTTTGTAAGAGCTTTTATAGTTAATTAGTGACCACTGTGGACTTTCCTAAAGTGTCTACCTCAAGCACAGGAAGATATTTTTCTGCTATAACAAAAGTTGTATTTCTAGCTTTCAGAAGACAGTACATCTTAAACTTGGAAAAATCAAATACAAAAATATAATTAATCCTATATTTCAGACCAGTGTAATTTCCGGAGTACGTAGGTCTGGAGTGGGAAGGTAAGAAGGAACATAACTATTCATGTAATTATGGATTTTTGCATCCAGGATGTTGGAGTGCTCCAGCACTCTGATTTAACATGCAAACAAGGAATCGTTTCCTGACCTCACCCCATTTTTGCTGAGTAGGAACTTTGTGATACCTTAATTTACACTTTTTCAGTTACTTTATCAAGTCTCTTTCTTCACATATATGCAGCCATACAGAAAGTCCTCTCAGCCCTACAAAGCAGAGCACATTCCTCATATGAACTACTGTCAACACAACTGAAAAGTAGTGAGAAGTTAGAAAGCCTTTAAAGATTAATCTTCCTGGACTCCTTGCTGCTCTACACTAAGACAACACATTTTACCTTATGTGGAATGGCAGAAAAGACAGTATGCCTGAATTGAAACAATACAAAATTCATCAGGGCAAAATAATCACCTCGTCCTTCCCCATGGACTTATTCAAGATGGCAAAGACTCATTATTATGCAGTCCTGGTAAAACAGCTTGAAATTATTTGGATTAACTTCATCCTCTGACTGTCCAAGGTTTGATTTCAAATCCTTGGTCCAAGGATTTTATAGTGCTCAGTAAACATGTAATACATCAGTGGTCCTTCTCCCTCACCATCTTCCGTTAAAAATGCAGCTGTTTGTCTGGGTTAATCTGAAAAATAGGGATTCAGTTTACAATACCCAGATAAGTCTAAGATAGTTAATTCACCTTTAGTGATGGGTGACAAAAATCACTGGCCAGCCAAGAGGCAGGTCCCTTTCAGGTCGTACTGGCCATGCTGGTGTGGAGCACATCAAGCATCTTAAACAGGCAGAAAGAAGAGTAAGGCTTAGCTCTGGCAGAAACAGTGGATAATATTTAAGCTCTTCTGGTTAGTTACAGAAAGTGTCAGACAATGTATATGAGGGAAGAAAGCTAGGGTAAAAATGAAAATTACAATGAGAGTGTCAGACAAAGTAATAACTAGGATTCTTTGTGTGAGGAGAACAGGTAAAATTGGCAACATGAGCTAATATTTTATGTGAGTTTGAGGGTCGAGGTGAAAATATATTAAACAAATGGAAAACTTCAGTGTTTCACCATAGAAAGGTTGTTATGAGCTCTGGGTTTTACCACACCAGTTTCAGCCAAGAGGCATATCGAAGCTTAGATAGCTCAGGGCAGTTTAGAAGTTAAATCCTATTCATACATACCTGGGGAGACAGCAACATAAAATAAAGCAGAGCAAGACAGTTATGTATTAAAAGCAAATAGCAAAACTAAGTCACATCTTGCACCTTTAAAGGCTAAGCCATGTAAATTAGCTGGTCTCTGAAGCATGTACACAAGGGCAAAATAGGCTTGCCTCTCTTCAGCTTGCTCAGCAGCATTAGCAGGGGGCTGTACTCCTGCAGAATGAGCGACTGGTCCAGGTTTGTTTTCAGAATTGCCCTAAAGCTTTCAGGAAGGCCATGGCAACAGCCAGTTTGTACCCTGACATACATGGGCTCAAGCACTGTTTTTGGTCCCCACTTGAAATGTAACCAATGGACAAAGCTACTGATTCCCTCTACCACTGAGGTTGTCCAGCTCCAGGTAAATCCGCTGCAGAGTCACACAGAGAGGATGTTTAAGGTACAGAGGTGGCTTAGCTGCTGATAGTATGGGACAGGAAAGCTTCAAGATGTGAGACCATTAATAGGATGGCTCTCATTTCTAGAATGGCAAGAAGAAATCTGCCTGATTCCTTGGGGTGGGAGAGGAATTGGACACTCACAATTTTGAGACCTTGATTTTCAAGTATCTTTTCCTCTGTTTGCTGTGGTTGCCTTCAAAAAGCCAATAGTTACAGAAAATGAGCACAATCACCTTCAAGATTAAAGAGATGATATTTTTAACAGGTGTCAGAAGATTTCCCTTTTTACCAACTCGCATACTCAAGTTTAATAGCTAAATCTGAAGTGTGGGAATCATGGAATGAATGGAAAGGTGGCCTAGAAATTTAAAATAGAGTTGCATGAAGCACTGGGAAATGACTGCAAAAGGAGCTGCATCTTGCATGAATCATGTGAACACTGAACGAATGGGTAATAAAGGAAAACAGATGCAGCAGAGACATGTTGAATGTCTTTGATCATTCAAAGGCTTAAACCTGACAGTATTTAATGATGATGGACAGCTGAAATGAGTATGATAAAAAGAAAGGGATGCTAAGCAATAACATCCAGCTTCATGAAGGATGAAAAGTGAAAAGGGACAAAAGAGTCAAAGAATCAAACAAAACTAATCCTGTCTGGTATAAACACCTGATGGAAACGGGCTCCGTAAAGGAAAAGACAGCATGGAGAAGATCCTAACAAAAACCCCACAACACTTGCATCATACATCATCAGGAGGTTGCAGAATATGCCTCAGTGGGAGCAAAACTGCCCCTGAAGATGAATCCGCATCATGACAGCTCAAAGGAATTTGCTCCTTAGCTGTGACTAAAGCACACTTAGACTTTTCATTGCTTTTCTCAACCCCACACAAAAGGAGCAGCCTTGGAAACCAGTCTTGGAGGTCTAATATTATTGCTGCATTTCATTTGCTTTCACATTATTGCTATATCTGCATAAAATTTGTCACATCGACAACAAGTCTAAGATGTTGTTCGATTCATAATAACATGGATTTGTTGAAAGGGAGAATTTTCTGATGGACAGGCATGGCTTTTTTTTTAATTTTTTTTTTTTACAATTCATTATTTTTTTATTTTTCCTGAAGGGGATTTGTAAAATATTTCAAAAGAGAATTTTTGTCTGTTTCTTAATATTTTTGGAAGGAATTGTTCCTCTTCTACCCCCAGTGGAAGAGGAGGTAACTCCCATGGTCACTTTATTGGAACATTGCAATATCCTCCTCTGTTAGTTTACAATTTGCTGTTTTATGAATGTTCCTGACAGTGGACTCATTTCTTTGCATATTCATGGAGAGGAAAAAGCAATGAGTGCAAACAAATGCAAAAATATGCATTTTAAAAATGTTACCAGAGCTTCAGAACCTGGAACACATCCATAGCTATGATTAACAAGGAATGTTAATGTCTTGCAGAGGGAACCCATATTAACAGTATAAAACTGTTACCTTGTGTAGCACCACCATCACATCTGGTGGCACCTGCAGTCACAACTTGCTGGAAAAACAGCTTACCTGGGTGGCATAGAATAAACTTCTAAAATGTCAATAAAAGACACTGAAAAGTCTGTATTATGCCTTATAATGCACAATATTCCTTATGAATACAGTTCAAGAATGCCTCCAATTTTGGGCATTGGACTGACTCAGAATCAGGCAAATCATCATTTCATCACTCTGAATTTAATTGCCAAGATTTAGTTCTGCCAAACAATCAAAATGCATCTTCCTAGAGCAGAAGCAGGCATCGCTGCTTCCATTCTGACCTGGCAGGTAAAGCCTATTTTACGGAAGTCCAAAAGGTTTAACCTGTCTTTAACTTTGATGAGTGTGAACACAAACATCATTACTGGCCAGCTTTCCTAGCAGCTAAGCTACAAGCCTCTGATGGCTGCTCTCAGCAGGAATACCTTCATTGAGCTGGGAATGCCTTGCCAGTGAGATTCTCCCTGTCCTAAAAATCAGTACCCTGTGCTTCAATTTAGGCTTCTCTCGTTAGATCTGTGCAGGGGCAGTTGCAGAAAAGAAGCCTTCCTCAACAACTGCACTGAAATGGCATGATTTCAGGAAGTCAGGTTTTGTTAAACTGTTTTAATTCTAACCTGTGCGTACCAACAGAAATCATAGATCAGTACCTAGAGGTCACTTGCTATGGTCACAGCCCAAGCATTCCCTTTCTGATGTGAAACTCGAGCCTTTTTACTGCTTAAGGCAAATTGACTGAAGCCAGAAGTGCCTCAATTAACCTTTTCATTGCTGTTGCTGTGTTCAGAACATTTCCATTTCACTAAAGGTAACCTAAAAAGAAAATAAAAAGGAAAACCACAAAAAAAATTTCAGATGGAGAAAAAATTGCTGCTGTTGGCAACATACAGCATTACTCACCTCTGGAGCTAAGAAAAGGGCAGAGTACTCTAAATCATCCAATAGGAAAGCTGTGCTCCATAGCAGAAATAATGATGAAAAATAAGTCACTCTTAAGCCATTTAGGGGGAGGTAGGATGGGGAGAGTCACATTTATTTTGTTGGTTTGGGTAACTTAGTTACCAGTAGCTGGCAAAGGTTTATCCCTATATAAAACCTCCAATATTTTACTTGTTAATTTCCCTAGTTATTTTCTGGAATGGAAGCCAAGATGTGAAATATGAATATAATTTAGAATTCCACCAAAAAGTACAATGTGTAAGAAACATTTTCCCATGCATGCACAGACATCACAAAGCATGTACAGATTCTTTCCTGTAAATGAACACTCTGATGATCTCAGCCTAACCACAGACTGTAAAAGGCTCACAATGCACAAAAGCTATGGAAAAATATCAGACTACTCTTCATTTATGCTCTCACATGAAAAAAATTGATTTGCTTTTGGATGTTGATTAATTTCAAACCTATTATTATCTTCCCAAGAGCTCAGCTTATTTTGAGCCTACTAACGATACTGCACTAAGAGAGCTGAGGGTAGAGAAATCCCCTTTGTTACCTAGCAGTGAATCAAAGTGTTTATAGGAAAACTAAATAAGGCTGTTAGACTTGTTAGCAAGAACAAAAGAATTACATAAAGAGAGTTTTTGGAGAGGATGTCCCAAGAGTAAATTATTATGGCTGTACCAGCTTTCAGAAACAGCAGATATTCCTGACAATGCTGATAAGAACTTCCTCGGACATCACATGTGCTCCCTAATGCTACTTACATGCCTGCTAACTTTGGCCTTTGAAGGGCGGTATTTCCCTCCCCAGCCTTTGTCTAAGCAGTGGTCAGGCCAGCTTGCATAACTGAGCAGAAATCCCTCTTCTCACTCTTCAGAATCTGGGAGAAATTGCCAAAGCATTTTAACATCTTGATTTAAGGATTGCTACTCCAACAGACAGGGAAGGCTTTATTGTATCAGGTTGCCAAGGCTCAGCTTCACAACTAGGAAAAGAAATACGAGGATAAACTAATACTTAGATTTGCTATGATGAAATACATAATCAAAAGACAGAGTAACAAATGCATTAGAAAGACTTTCAAGAAAGTGGTATTTCCTTATATGCATCCTTTCCTCCTGCATCTCAGGTAGCTTGTGAGCTTAATTCTCCTTTTTAAGATCCCTTCTCCTTCTCTTCCATTTCTGTTTACCTGCCTGTCCTTCCCTGGGATTTTGCACTGAGAAGCCAAGACCCCCAGAGGTCTGCCAAATGCTTCTTTCTCCTCACTCTATATCCTTTTTCTTTTCAGTGTCTTTATTCCTGTAGAATTCAAGCTGCCCTCTCTCACTTCTGGCCACCTGAAAACACAGCAGTGCAGCTATATGAATTGCATCTCTTGGGAAGTAGGAGTGCTGTGCATGGAGTGATCATGTTTTCTCTATTATGTTGTTCAGTTGCAGACTGTCTTGACATGCAAACATTAAAAAGCTGTTGTGAAGATAGGTAGTCACAGGTCCCACCTTACATCTTAATAAATTCTGGGGAATCATTATCACAAGCATATTTTCATGCCCTGATGACCCATTTCACATCATTTCACAACAGCATGTTACTTTATGTTCCCATGCTTATATAGAAAGATGGACAATGGAAATTTCAGCCCTGGTCTGAGCTCATGTGAGCAAATTCTCCCATGCTGCTTCCTGTGCACTATAACATGCACAGAACTGCAACATGAGACCTATGAAGTCAGCAGGTATGTATTTTGCTATCAGGCACCAGTCCTGCCTGCCACTTACTGACCCTGGTAAGGAGCTCTTGCTCCTTTCCTTCTCTCCATACACAGTGATCATATACCACTACACACACAGGCTGCACATGCACATATGCCAATCTGAGCATTCAAGTTCAACAACCTGGCTATGTAAAATAAATCCTTAACCATACCTACTTTTCAGAAGCCCCTTAATTACTGATTTTATTTCAGGTCAGCCTTGTGAGAATATATTTAAATTTTTAAGTATTTTTTTGGCATGTTCATTTCAGTTGTAATTGTGGACTTGAACATGAAATTACAGCTCCATTCCCACCAGAGGCCATTCTGTGTGAAGATGTTCAAGTAGCCTGCCCCAGCCTGTGATCCAACAAGTGGAAGTTTGACCTAGTGTCCACTTTTGCCTGAAGAAATGCAATGATTTCAAAACCAGGTACTTTCAGATAACTTCAAATTATTATCCCATCGGCCTGTAGGCCAGATGGATGCAAGGTCCTCAAGGTTAGCCAAGAAAATTACGCAGTGATTGAACGGGTGGAAGTATGCAAGGTCACACTAGTAATAAGCCATTGTTTAAAGATACTGTGGGTCATTATCATCATTATCAAAGATTGCTGTGGCTTCTCCATAACAATGAATGTCTTAGTCCAGATGTATTTGTATTTCATACAAGACATACCACTGCATTCAAAGCAGGAAGAGACAAAAAGGCCTGTCTTATGCCAGAGGCCAGAAATAATTCTTCTTAGTAGGACAGAAATTATCACAAACCTCTTACCTTCAGTTCCAAGGAAGGAATTATAGGCCTTTTTTGCTACAGAGTGAACCAACCCATACTTGAGTTGGTTCAAGGAAACCTGAAAACAAATCCCAAACAAGTGAGGCAGATATCCTCCAGGACCCCCAGAAGCCAGCCTGCCATGCTTTCCTTGTGTCCCACAGCTTCAGAAGTTCTCCACTGTGCTGCTTCTGCTGTCATGCGGTACAAGGGGTATAACAGTTAAATACCTATTTCTCTGATGACAACAGCTGGCCACCAAACAGTTATACACTGATTATTATGCAGTGCAAAAGCAAAATCTACATGAAATCACATTTATTATTATTTCTGTATCCAGTATTTAGCTTCTAATTTGATTTCAACAAAATATATTTTCCATCCTGTGGAATTACAGCAAATAATGCAATTATGTCTTTCACAGAGTGTGAGAATCATGACCCACTGATGCCACGGCATAACCTCTTACTAACATCAATAAGATCATAATTTCCTCCTCCATCAGTGATGTAAGCTGTTGACAAGCACAGATACCTTCACTAAAATTAAAAAGCAAGAAGAGCTCTCCACATCCTCATGCTACATAGCTCCACTATCCTCAAGGCCACCATGATTAAAACATCACAGGTCTACATTCATTGCTACCTATACATTTGTAAATTAATAAGTATAAACTGGTCATCTGGGATAGAAAAAGTGTGATTCTGTTTGCAAAGTCATCACATAATCAGTGTGTCACTTTTTCTACATTGAGTTTCGGCCAGGTTTAGCAAAATTCCAATTTGCTGTTACAAAATTCATGACTGGACCTTTTTAAGGAAATCTCTCCAAATTGCTATATCCAGTTGTTAAAAATGGCACTTACAGATGTCTATATCCTCAGGACAAGGGATATAGACAAATATAAAGGGAAATCGGCAAGCCCAAAAGTGAATTGCCCTTGTCTGTCCTTCCCTAAAAGAATTAGGCTAAGACATTCTGGTACTTAAAGGAAATTGTGGGAACATTTAATGGCTCAGTTAGAGTTCTCTGGCTCATAGTTATTCATTGGCAGACCCACATTAAATCACCAGCAAAATGTAAATACTTCTATAGAGGATCACGGAAATAACCCAGAAATCCACCATTAGTGCACAAGCCAAAGCACAGATTCTTCCACAACAAATCACTGAAAAATACACATTTAGTATATTGCTGAACAATCTACCAAGAATGGGAGCTCTGAAGCAACTTTAAATCATTTTAGCTTTTCAGTTACAATTTTGCTGGTGTTTCAAAAGTTATGCGTTAAAATACATCAGACACAAAAGTAATTTGATTAATGATATTTCAAAGACACACAACTGTAAAATGCATTATCTTTAGAAGGAAGACTACATTAAATATATTAACTGCTCAAGAGTTGATATAAAAGCTGGTAGGAACTGCAGCATAGAAGGAATATGTGTGGTAAGCATGAAGCTGGGGCCATACAACTAAGCCAAGAAGCAAGACACATCCTTGGAAAAAAACAGCAGTTTCTTGCTGTCGCCAATAACAAATCATGAGTGAACAATAACCAGCAAATTTTTCACAGCAAACCAAAATCTAAGTTTTAGTCAACAGATGTGCAGCTCAAAGCTGTTCTCAGCAAATGCAAATGGACTTTAAAAGAAACACAGTTCTCTAAAACACTTTGGAAAAATAAATGGAGGGTTGTTTGTATCATCCACAGTATGTCAGAAACATGATTCTTCTCTGTGTATATACTGTGTGTATTCTCTAAATATATTCCCTAAGACAAATAAATATCTGACTTAAAATATTAGGTCTATGTTTTCAAAAATGACTAGCCATTTTTTAGTCCTCAACTTCTGATGCCTCAAAATAACATTTTTAGAAATGCAGGTACTTTATAGAACATCTTCCCCCAGGGCATCCTAAATGGACATGCCAGGAAAGGCATCTTTTGAAAGTTCAGACTTACATTCAGGAAGCTCAGGAAAGGTCCAGACACAAGGACTGAAATCTCCAGGGATCTTTTCACAGAAGACTTAGCAATACAGGCAACCACAGAACAAGTTTTAGCACCATACATTTCTTGTTACAGTCCAGACTGGTGTGACAGGGTCAGTATTAAGGACCAGGAGATCATTCAACCTTCAAAGGCTTTCAGTTAATGGCTTTTGGCTGCAGTTACAGGAGGAAGAATACTTATATTTTAAATTTGGAATTGCTAATAATTTTTGGTATCTTTTATGTCACACATTCTCAGATCTGTGTTTCCATTGTAGTTTAGTGATCATATCATGTCAAAAAGTTTCTTTCAAAGCGTAGTAACATTTACTTGAGTGACTAAATTGTGTTTATATAACTGAATCATACAGTGTTTAAATTCAAACAAAGCCATTGCAATAGAACCAGAACAAACACGCACTGATTTTCACCTCTGGAAAGACTTCTAGGTGATTACTGGCCTTTTAAGCCAAATATATCAGCTCTTTCTTCATTATTGTCTTGGGTTCAAAGCCACAGCTAATCCTTCAGTGGCATTGAGCTGAATTAAGTTTCATGGGTAGGCAGAAAGAAATCCAGCTTTCTAAACATTATTTTAGGCTTCAAATTTATGTGAAATAATAGCCTTCTGCTTTTGGAATGCTCATTCCAGACACCAATTTTATTGTAAATGATAGATTTTTCTCTAGATATAACCCATATAATTCAGTGATCTTTTTCTTTTCCTCCCAACTTCTGAATAGTGGTTATCAATTGGAATACTTTTGGATATAAGAACATCCATAAAGTCTACATTTCCTCTTCCCCATCATTTTGTGATTCAATAGGTTGAAGTGTGCAGTGTCAAACCAGCAGTCTGTAATTTTGAAACTGATAGAAAGATTACTCTCTCTTCCAGAGTCAACAGGCTTTAAATGCTGAAACCGTACATATATTACTACCTATATAGAAAAACTTCAAATCCAAAAGGCCTTTTGGAGTGCATTTTATCTTAGATGCAATATCTGGCTTCCCTTGATCAGTTAAGATATTTAAGTGAGAATTGCAAGTTAAAAATCTGAGTTTACCTCTTATTCACGATTTAAAGTTCAAGGGAAAAACAACTCAGTATCTTTTTTACATCTACAATAGTTATTTTAGGAGGTGAAGCCTTATAGGAGAAAAAGAAAAAAGGAAGACAGTGTCACAAGTGTTTTATCCTTGTATTTCGAGTGTATCCAGGTGGTTTGCAGAATAAATGATTTTCCTAGGGAAATAGTGGGCTTATTTAATCATTCAACTGTTTTTACCTGGTCCTGAGTTTTTCCCATAAAAAATGAATCCTCTGTTTATCCTCAGAAATCTCTCTCTAGTGACATCTTGAAAATGAGCATTTTATCCCTGATGCATGCTACTGATGTGCTCTCAAATAGGAGAGGGAATTTGAGATCTTCACATAAAGGCTCATTTGCCTATAATTCATTACACTGGTTTTAGTGGCCCCCAGCTTCCACAGTGCCAGAGATGCCATGACTAGAAGTTTCTCAAAGATGGTGTGATGCTGGGATGCACAACCGAAGCATAGTTCACATAAACACTTTCAGGCAGTGAATATACACTATACACTATATACAGTGTATATACACTATATACAGTGAATATACAATATACACTATACCAGAAGAGTATTGCAGAAGCTGAAAAGAGAGCTGTTATGGTGGCTTATGTGCTACACTGTCAGCTTTATGAAAGGGTTTACCTTCCAGATTGCAGCACATAATTTAACATGCTGAACTGCTGTCTCCAGCACAAGGAAATATTTTTAAGGGAAAACCATGACAGTTCACATAGAGATTCACTTACTTCTTGTCAGATGACACAAGTCTTGGGAAAGCTCTTTCCTCCCCACTGCTTCAATGCAAACTAAATATTCTGAGCAACTGATGTTTAAGACCAGCTTGCCAAATCAGAATACCTCAGATATTTTTCAGCTATCGTTACGAAAAGCAATATCCAGGTACCTTTAGAAAACTGTCAGATTATTTTTAAAACAGGACTCAAGACTCACTTCCTCCTTTCGTGCTTAGATAAGCATGATTCTGTGGAAACCATGTCCTGAAATTACTCTTGCAGTAAATATACTACACGGGAATAATGGGTATGAAAAATTATTATAGTGAAAATTCAGGTGAAAAGATCGGTTGGAGTAGACTTACCTTCTTCCCAAACTCAGAAGGACTTTGTTGTCAGCCAGGAAACAGCTGCTATGTGGCTACCCTCTATTCAGGATTGTAAAGCCCACTCCCTTTAACAATAGAGTGCAGGGGTGAAGGAGGCAAACAGCTCTGAACCAGGGGCAACAAGGAGCACACACTTCTTGCTCACTGCCTAGCCAGCCTTTCCATACAGTTAGTGCTCCGGATGAGGCAGCAGCTCCCAGACTTCCCAGGTTACCAGCGGGTGCTGCAGAGCAGGATGCCACATGTTTCAAGAAGAAAGACCAGCCACCTCTCAGTCCCGTTTGGGAGCCAGTCAGGCAACAGGCAGGGTCAGCATATGGCCCTGGAAGTGCAGAGTGTCCATGGAGTTCAGTGCCATACCCGTTCATCTTCTCCCACCTCAAACATTCTCACTCTTGAGTGGATTTCCCAAGAATTCGGGAGGAGAAGCACTGACACAGGTGGATCTTAATGCTGTCTCCCAAGAAGGTATCTCCACCTCCACTGACTGTACATGACAAGTTTATATGATGAATTACATCAACTGAGAGTCCTAATTAGGCCTTCACTGTTGCCCTGAATTTGTCTCAAAATGAAGGTCTATTGCATTAAAGTGACAGGGATGTTGTTTCTATATGCCACTGGTTTATACTGTTATGAAATCCTTCTGTACCTTATCCTATCACTGGCCTTCTGGCAGCTGTCTTGCTACAAAATCCTTTTTCCTGTCCGATAGGGCTCAGAAGCCAAAGGTACATGCACAGCATTGACAATTTTTGGTAACACATAACAAACATAATGTAGTAGTAGACAATTAACCCCTACTATCATGTTACTCAATCCTAACCCTTGGCTTTCATTGTTTACATTGGAAGAGTATGTTACAATTCCTCCAGTGGATTCTGATTCCTACAACTGGAAAGGTTCCCATCTCATCCCACAGGTGTGATGGTTTGGGTTGGATGGATTATTAATGCAGTCATTTCTCTCTGTGTTACTAATAAATACATAAAATAATCCTGCTTGCACTGTCAGGAAATTCCATCCCCTCCTGCTGTTGCCTCTTTCTGAAATAAGGAAGGGAAAAACCCACCACAAAACCAATCCTTTCTTCAGTTACTTGACGATCTTTTAATTTCAAGTATGAAGAAGAGAATGCATGACCAGCTCAGTGGAAAAAAAATAGACTTATCTATTTACCAGCTCTTTACACAGAAGCTCGTAAGTATGAGATTTGCTTTGATTTATTTGAGGCTGAATTTGGTAAAACTACACAAAAGGATAAGGAGAGGAGAACTTGGCAAACATACAAATCAGTCTCTTCAGCCCCATCTTTTCACTAGGAAAGCTCTGCCCCCCACATTCCCATTTCTATGTCCTCTTTTTCTAGATGATGGAATTTTAAGAGAGATATAGTAAAAATATAAGTCCCAAAATTCTCATAAAACAAGAGGGAAAAACCAACTGTAGAGCACTCCTCCTCTGCAAGGTGAGTTAACCACTTCAGAATAGTTTTGGCAGCACTTCCTGGACTTAGGTCCCCATATGCCTTTATGCTGCAGATGCAATTGTTATATTTCACAGGTGTCTATAACATCAATTCAATGTCTCTCTATCATATCAGTTCCCACTTACTTATTTGTGAAACAGTTTTATGGCAGCAAGCAAGACAGGACTGAAAAAACATGTCAATTGTTGCATGGGCATTCCCTAGCTGTGTTAAAGTATACTCTTCCAGGAAGTTTGCCCAGCTCCTCTTATCCTCAACAGCTTTAGCAAAGCCATATCAGCTAAACATTAGAATTCTCTCAGAGAACTAACACCTGTAACAGGAAAGAAATTCCACCAAATGGCCAAAACCTAACTGAAAAATAAGGGCCATTTTCCCCCTTCTGTTTCTCAATCTGTTCTGGAAGCACACATGGACATAACAACTCCTGAGGAGTAAATTGAGGACCTCTTGGTATACACAGGAAAACTCCCCCCCTAGCAATACTCTCTCTTCTTACCTGCAGAGAGGAATAGCCACACCACCAGAGCAGGCAAAGACCCAAATCCAAAATAAGACCCAAAAGGCTCTGCTCAACTAGGGGTGTTCCGAGACAACAGCTCAATTGTTCTCAGGATTCAAAGGGGTACCTATAACAGGTAACTGAATACTTAGTCCAATCCCATAACTCATACCCATACTCACATACCAATTCTCAGCTGAATTACAATCTGCCCTCTACGAGTAGGTAAGTATGTTTGGGATAACAACCTCCATCAGTATTTACAGGATTGCTTTTGAATCTGCAAGAAAATGGATGTTTTGGATGGTGTTCAAGGCGTGTGTATGTGGCATGCTTATTTCTATATCCTGAGTTGTACTATCGTGTGAAAGTTTTGTCAGGACATTAGTATGTGTAAAATTTTAGGTGATTTTAACTTCCTTTGTATTTGTTATTCCACTGATTTTATCTCAACCTCCCCACAGGTTTCAAGAAAAAATGAAGGCAAAAATCCTGACGTATGCAGAGCAGGAAAACATTCAAAACTTACCCAGTTCTAATATAGTCATGATAGTCTCAAGATCTGTTCATAACCTTCATATCAGCTGAGGACCAAAAGCAGCTGACAGGGCTGGAAGAGCGCCTTCAGACAGGCAACAGTTGAGACTGGTACAGGCAGTTCTGCAAGTTGATGGTCTGAGGGCTAAGGAAGTTTTGGGCGGAGGAAGGACAGGCTTCCCCCCACATCACCTCTACCAGCCTTACAGCCTACCCTAAACCCTACATTTAGAGTACTTTGTTACTTTTACAGGTCAGAAGGTGAAGTTGATGTGTGGTGGTTTGTGGGTTTTGTTTGTTTTATTTTGGTTTCTGTTTATTTGTTTGTATTCCCTGGGGTGAGACCAGCTTTTCCTTCCACAGAACACCAAGACTCACTGTACACATGTCCTTTTTCTGCCTTGGGCTTCTGATCACTTTACCCATCTTTTGAAGGTTGTAATAAAACTAAAATCGGTATCAAACTGAAAACAACAGAATTCATGAGACTTGGAGAGTAGAGATGTGGATTTTCCAAATGTAGAGAAGTAATCAAATAAAAGCTGGAAGGCTAACTTCAGAGTTTTCAGTTCTTGCAGCTGGAAGGAATCCTCTCTGCTGAAGCCAGAACCTTTATCACAAATAACATACTGTCATGTTCTGCTTTAATATGTCTGTTGTGTCTTTGTAATGACTAGCTATAGCAGTGGCACTGAACTATGTCTAGAATGATGTCTTACCTCCTCTTCAGATCTTCCAGCAAACCCACTCACCGCTGTCATGCTCTTCATCTCTACCTCCATAGCCCTCTACAATTTGGCAAAGTGTTTAAGAAATGCTACACTTCTGAGGGAATAGTTCTGCTTTCCCCTATGAGTCTCCTTACCTACATGCTGAAAACTAAGCACTGCCTTTAGTCTAGTGGTTTTTATCCACTGGCAGAAATTAAGGAGAAGGAATAAAGGCTCTGTGCATCACCTGGGTAGTTACTGTCTTAGTTCATTCTTTCCGCTTCGTAGGCAACTCAAGGCAGTTGCCCTAAACTGAGAAGGAAGCACCTGTTGTACTTTATTGCGTTACTGAGCATATTTCTGCAACTGTTGTCATCTTAAGTTTGTCACGCTCTAGCATCCTTCAAGAATAAGTGCAATTCAGTGAAAGTAAGTTGCAGAATTGTCTTCAAAGAGCCTGGTGGCAGCTGATACCTGCCCTGACAGAATGAGACCAAAGCCCATGGAAGCTTCCCTCCAGCTTCTCCTGGGACAAGAACCCAGGAAAGCTTCCTGCTGCACATGGTGGTGGTCCATGGGTGCAGGGGCAGGAAGTTGGGTCCTGAGCCATGGGGGTATGAAAGAAGCCCCTCTGGCAGCCTCATGGAGTAAAGTACCACTTGGAGCAGAGGGTCTGTAGCCGGGGAC
>JBCJKH010010319.1:0-25239 GCA_039877255.1 Loriculus beryllinus | reverse complement strand
TCTCTGCTTCCTCCCGGCCTCCCCTCCTCCCTGGCAGAGCATGAGGCTCACAAAGTCCTTGGTCAGAGTAAACATTTGAGCAGTAACTAAAAACATTGCTCTTATCAGTGCTGTTTCCAGGCCAAAAGTCAAAAACACAGCACTGCACCAGCTACTAAGAAGGAGAAAAAATGACTGCTGCTGCTGAACCCAGGACACTGGATCTGATTAGTGTTTAGTCTGGAGTTCAGCCCATGCTTCCCTGGCAGCTCTAACTAGGGATGGAGAGCTTGTTCCTGTGGTAGATGCTCTTCGTTTGTCCCTCCACTATGCTACCTTAAAACACCTCCGTTCAAGACCACCAGAAACAGTACTCCAGCAGCCATAATTTCCAGGAGGAATTTCCTGTAAAAATCCAGAACAAAGAAATAACTCAAACCAGAAAGATCAGTCAAAATTTAATTGACCAAAATAATATTCTAAAGCAGCAAAACAGTCCCTTTCTATGTTATTAGGTAACTCTATTAGTGCACAGTGTAAGAACTGTGGAAATCAAATTCACAGCAGAAACACAAGATTGCTTCATAGCATTAAACAGTTGTTAGAATCTCTTATTTGAAGAGAGAAAATAATCACCTTTGTATGCTCTTTGTATGCTCTGAATGCACACCAGGATGGTTACACAAGGCAGCAAACACTGAGTTAACTTCCTCAGACTACAGCCACCTTAGTAAATATCTGAAGTGATTTTATCAGAGGACTGACATTGGCTTATGAAAATGAAATGAGCCATTTCATATTATAAGCTACACTTTCATGTAAGTGACAGCTTTTTTTCTAAATCAGCAATCAATTACCATAATCTACTTCATTACGAAAACCTTAGTTTGTGACAGTGAGTATTCAAAAATACCTGAATATTCAAATCACTGAGCTTTAATGAGACAATGGACAATACAAGCAAATACTATTTTCCCTCTTTCATTCTTGGCCTTTTAGAGTTGGCCTGCAAAAGCCTCAGGATGCTTATTCTGCAGCCTGAGTTGCTGAACCACGCTTTACTTACCATATGGAATTAATTTTTGTTGAAAAGAACACGTTTTACTAGTGTGTGACAGATCATGTCTACAGATTGGTACATATCACAAGAAATGGAACAAATGAGTGAGGTTACAGAGGTAACAGATTCTCAAGGAAAGAGCTGATCATCACCTTCAGATTGATTCTTTTCTACCAACCTTTATGATAACAAAGGAGCAGTAGTGACCAAATGTTATGAACTCACTGCAACCCCCATTCCCCTTTTGCCAGGTGGTAAGGAGGAGGTAGAAGTCGGAAATGAAGGAGTAAAGTTGAACCTGGAAAGAAGGGCTGGGAATCAGGGGTGAGATAGTTTCCATTCTTTTTCACTGTCCCACTACTTGGAACTGGCAATGAATTTTCCAGCTATTCTCCAAGTCTGCTTTGCCCATGACTAATTGATCCGTGTCTTGACCTCAACCCACAAGCTTTTTCCACCTTCTTTTCTCTCCCATCCTGTTGATGAGAGGGCATGTGAGCAGCTGGGTGGGCAGCTGGCAGCAAGATATTAACTCACCACAGTCCTCATACCAAGGCCAGCTCACAGCATTGACACCTCTTAACAGCACTGGCATATTTCATCAGTTGTTAGCACAGGGCAAGGAATGGATCAGAAAGGAGAGATGGCAGTTAAACACTCTCACTCAAAGAAGAACTACTTGTGAAACTACGACATGATTCTACCAAGCTTTGACTTTATAGACTCAAAAAACTAGATGTAATGGGGGTTCCTTCTACCCATTCAAGGAAGATCAAGCAGTGACATCAGATGGGAGCTTTACTTCCTGAGGATGAACACCATGACTAAAGCTCCAGAGAGAACAGTTATCCACATATCTTGCTGAGCCAAATGGCTACAGGCATTTGGACCATGTTTAAATGAGGTGGATTTGGTATATATAATCCAACTAAATTTAAAAGAGCAAATAAGCTTTTGGGCACACAAACCCTTCTTGAGACAAGCTCAAATCTAAATGCAAACTAAGTTGGGCAGCAAAGTCTGGTATTTGCATATCAGTGTCAAACATGAAGAAAAGCATTTCAATGCAGAATTGTGTCTTTTTACTGACCAGCTGGCCTAATACAAGCCATCACTGCCTATAACCTTTGCCTTGCCCGAACTACAGTAGCAATTCACAATTAATAATGACTTAAAATTTCAATCTTTATTCTCAGGTGGTATGTTCTCAACACCCACGTGCCATAACCTAATCAGCACCACCACCTAAATACAGTATTCCAGTTTTTACTCGCTTTAAGTACACACACATGTGCTGCAGATACAGACAGATGCTCTTGGCTCCCCATTACCCAGCCTCATCTTAATCACATCAGCAAAGAAGCAGCTTCAAATACAGAAATCTGCCACCCATACCAGTACATAGATTACTTTTGAACACTTCATCACCCATGCTGCAACGATAACAAAGCTTGTCAAGCAACCCTTCCTAGAAATGAAGACTGCAATCCCTTCACAGTTACTGTGACTTTTCACTGCCACATTTCATAGATCAGTGATGACAGAGCTAGGCTAATGGCTGCACAAGAACTACTCCACTTGCAAAAATATCTCCTAATGACCACAATAGCCTTCTCAGCTGGAGCATCACAAAGTAAAACACTGACAACTGCCCAACATTTCTTTCCTCCCCAAAGTCTCCATTTTCAGGTTCCATTTTCTCCATTTCCACTTGAGTTGTCTGTATTTTTTGTGACTTTGCATTTAGCTTGTATTCCTGTCTAGCATTTGGCCACATCCATCACAGAACACTCCAGGGATTTAGAAGTTTAGAGACCCAGCCTCTTAAAAACTCATTTTATCAGGATTCCCTATTTTATAATAAATCATAACGGTTGAGGGTTAAGTAAATCCTCAATCTTATCATCACTAACTGGGGAGTTAGTAGTTTATTAACATAAAAATATGACTGAAACCTTCTGCCTGAATTTGCTTTTCACAGGTTCATACCACCTTTTAAAAACAACTTAAAAGCTTATATGGAGTTACGTGACTTTCTTTTTTCCCTGTTGTGTTGGTGATTTTACTTTTTAAATCCACTGATTCATGATTTGTTTCTTGAGTCAACAGCAATGGGTGCAAGATTAGAACTCTATGAACTGACTTCACCTTCCTCTAGTACATTTTTCCACTCACTCTGCTTTCAAACATCAACACCACAAAATACTTTCCTCACCCACTCTCTCTGGTAGGTTTCCCCTTCACATAAACTGTTTCCAACAACTTCGTGTTGGCAAACACTGGATCTTCCTTTCCAAAAGAAACAGAAGGAAATTAGTTGAACTCTTCACACCCTGGTTACATGCTATCTGTTCCTTGATGTGTACGGAACACCACCAAAACACAAGACCATCACTAAACTATACAGCATTTCCTCTCAACTTGCACCCTCCACATTTGACCTCTATGATCCGTCCTGGTCAGTAAGTCCCCACATATTTTGACACAGCCACTTAAAGTGCCAATTCTGCCATATTTTTTCCAGGCTGTTTCAGGACATGGTACTGTTCAGTTACTTTAAAACTGTTTATCGTATCCAATACAACCTTCAATAACTGATTTGACAGTCAAAATATCAATCCAGTTACAAATGAATGCCCCTGATTAGGGTATGCAACACAGATTCCCATATGTTATATCTTTGTCCATCTCTCAAGCTGCTGTCATTTTAGAGTCAAACTATTTCTACTAGCAGACATTACCAGGTTCTAAGCTATAAGTATCTAAATTATCCCAGATATCCCCCCAAAACACTCAAACACATGCTTACAAAGATTATGAATATGAACAGAATACAAAAGCATCAGCTGAGAAAGAGAAAAGAAATCAGCATTCCTTTTACCAAGGTAAAAAAGTTTGAGCTAATTGAAGTTACTTCATCTATCAAAAAGTAACTGAAATTGTATCCAGGGAAAAAACTTGATCTTAATTTACCAGTTGTGTTTCTAGTTATCATGCATCCAGATTATGGAAGTCATTTCTCTGACAAAAAGCATCATAAATTGTCTGTTTTCTCATACAATGCAAATTCTGTTCGTCTAATTCAGGTTAATAATTACTTAAATAATTTCTGGGTTTCAGCTAAATCTTGATGAGGGCTGAAATTCAGTCTGAAACTGAAGCACAATACCTATTGCCTTTATTACATGATATGCAATAGGCATGTGGGAGCTCTGAAGGGACCAAGAAAACAGAAGAGGTATTTCTGACATCAGAGGAAACAGGGCACGCTATCACGCTACGTGCACACCTTCAGCATTCTCAAGCAGCACAAAAGTTATTTCAAGGATTGTTACAGTTTCAAGAGTCTCTTTTACTAGTCATCATCTTAGTCTTTCTTAAAGGTATTGAGAGGTTCAACGCAGGCAGCCGGAGCTGAGGAATTACACTGCATGCAACACTGAGGAAATAGATAAAGAAGTGGATAGCATAGTTCATGCAGCGAAAGAAAAGAGATGCAGGTCTGTGCTGATTGCCTTGACCACAGACAGAAGCTGACACTGACCTGGGGGCAGCTGAAGTCAAGGAATTGCTTCCACTTCTGCTACATGAAGTAAAGGCTTCATGATTATCTTCAGTTTTAACTCTCTTTCTTTCTTTTTCAGGTTCAACTACTTTCTGCATTACTTGAACAGCCATATTCACCGGCGTTGCTTCAGGATTGTGGTTTTTTTGAGAAGCACCACTTTGCTCCAAGTTCATGGACGTCATCTTGATTTCTTCCTTACTTGGCAACTGAATAAGAGCAGCTTCTTTTACTGAAGTATTTTTGCTGTCCAAGTATTCACAAGTATTGTCCACTGGAGTCTTCTCCCTCCTCTTTTTAATTTTAGTGCCTTTAAATAATTCTAAGAAAAAAGTAATATATTTTTTGTACACAAGTGAAGCTGGAAATAACTTGCCCACCAACATGTTCAGAATAAAGCTAATAAAGAACATTTTACATGACTAAAGACCTTGGAATAGTTCTTAATAGATAACTCACATCCCTTAAAGACTGTCCTTGATCTAACCTGTTACAGTAAGTAAGCATCCCAGTAGACGTTAGGTTGAAAAAGAGACAAAACTCTTTACCCCCACTCACCCTACCTTTCTACCAAGACTTTCAAACTACATGATCTGCACTACATGGGAATGCTTTATTATGTTATTACTATTTCTATTTTGGAGGCTGCTGAGGTAAGCTTCCACAACTAGGTTTTCAAAATTAAATCCTTTGGGCATGGACAAGCATCAAATGCAGTTCATCCCTGTGGGAGAACTCATTCTCCTTCACCAGCTAGCTGCAACTCCCTTGTTTCTGCACATAGTCAGCTATCAGCTGGTTTTTGAGCGAGCCTCTGCTGTCAAAACTTAATCCACATTAGCTTGAGCTACTAAGCAGTTTTTGCTCTAAATGCTCTGTACAAAGCTCCTTTCAAGCTGCCAGCATTCAGAAACCCAGCACTTCTCATCAACAGATACTACTACTTTGATGAAAAGCATCTCCTGAGAATCTGTTCCCACCTACTTGACGGTGGTTATCTATAAAACTGCTGAACACTATAACATGTACTTTCTTGTCTCCCAATAGTAGTGTTTGTATACATACTGACATAAGGTCCTTGAGAAAGATAGGACTTTTCTATTCCAGTTCAGCAGGTTTTGGACCAGGTTATTATCACAGAGGCAGCCATTTAAATATTAGTTCATATCTTAACTAATCCAGTGTTTCCTGTTTAATGTCATTCACCTTGCAAAGGTTGACAAGACCAGAGATTTTATTTTTCCCATATAGAAAAGCAGTATTTACCTTCAGGTTCATATTTCATTTTTAGCTCATCCAGCCTAACTCGCAAATTCATATTCTCACTTTGGCAAGTTTGCAAATGCCTCTCATTTGCAAAGAGTTTCCTTTCAACTTCTAGAACCCTTTGGCTCTCATGCAGAGCCTTCATCCTCTGCAAAGACAGTTCATTTTTCAAGGTTTCTGTTTCCTTGCTAGGGTGGGAGGAAAATGATAGAGTTATACAGGTTCTTAGTAAAGCAGTACAGACAAAGTCAGCTAAGCATTCTGCACATAAAATTTGGGATTATACTCTAGTAGGAAATGCAAGAGACCTCTTCCAATACAATGAAAGCTTTCACTTGAACCTCACATAAAACAGTGAGTTTAGTTACCAGAGGTAAAACTCATGCTAAAAACAAAGCTGTGTGCTGCCTTAGGAAACCTTCCATAACCTAGAAATTCACTCTTTCACTGGCAGTTTTCTAGTATAAATTTCCTGTGTATCAATTACTATAATTACTCCTGGAACTGACAATACAAACTTTACACAGAGGTGTTACTTTAAATACTCAACACAAAACCAGTTATGTTAATACTCAGTGCATGTCCTCGCCTCTGTTTCAGAGGCTATGAACTTCCACATCATAAGCACTGAATCCGTATCCCTTGGCAATTCCAAAATATTTGGATCATGCCAGTTTCTCATAACTGCATCACAGTGAGACAACAGACTTATCAGGAATTCCCGCAGCAGACCTTGGCCTCCTGCTGCAAGTGCAATACTTCAATCTGAGGGGTCTAATTGATAGATATGGAACTCACCAGGCAACAAACAACTAAAAAGTCCAATAAACATTTCAAGTGTTATTATCTGGCTCTTTTTAGAAGAGAAATGCATACATACACCCTGTAGTCTTGAAGAAGCTTAATATAGTTCCCTTACAGATTATTTTATTTAATTCTCAATTATCCTGTATCTTGGAGCATTAACAATAATTCTAGAAGGCAACAAGTATTCAAAGTAGTTCTGCTGCTATTTTTTGCAACAATAACTAAAACCAAAACAACTCATAGTTCCACAAGAAAGACAGGATGGCTTCATAGCATTAGAGAATAGACAATGAGTATATTTACATATACAACCGGTGGATTACATACAAATAGTAACAAAAAAAGGGAGAATAAGACCAAGTGGCTAGAAGATAACCAGACTACAAGCAATATCTAGGCCTTGGACCATTAAGTACTTACTTTGAGTTGTCAAGTTTCATTTGCAGTAAATCCACATAGTAACCATCTTCAGACTCCCTTCCCTTTGAGCTACAACTAGCTTTGGATTCTTCCATATTCTCATACAAAGTCTAATAAAGGAAAAAATATCAGGTTGTCAAATAGGGACATTTCAGAAGCACTTTAACTCAGTCCTCAGGTGACAGTTTCCATGTATTTCTATGAATAAGCCTCATCATAGAGACATTTCAACATATAAGAGAGCTCAGTTGCTCCAAGTACTTCCTCACTGGTTACAAATGTTAGATAGCACTCAAACTGATAGTCCTTTCTCATTCACCCAAGAGAAATACAAAGAGCAAGTTAGCCCAACCCCAGAAGGTTTTCAACGACCACTGAAGAACAGTTATCTGTCTTTCAACTAGAAAATACAGGCCATTTAGTTAACCTGCAGGGATTTTGTTTCAGTCTTTATTTCTAAGCTTCATCAGCTGGACTCCAAAGGAACACAATGGCCAAACCCTCAAAATCAACCACATCTCTTAAACAGGAAAGCTGGTTCATAGTGAAGATGCCATTAGCACAATAAACTTCCCACAAAATACAGCAGTACCATGTGACATTCGGGGGGGGTGGGGAGGGTGTTTTGTGGGTTTTTGTTGGTTTGGTTTTGTTTTTTGTTGTTGGTTTTGGTTTGTTTTTTTTTTTTTTGAACAAGCAGTACTCAAGATTTCATACCACCAGTACTTTAGATGCTTATTCAATCAATTATTTAATTTCTTGACACTACTTATCTATGGCACTGAGACAAAAAATACTCATCAAGCTTATACATGACGGAAGTGGTAAAGCAATCAAGCTGTCTAACTGCTTATTGAAATAGGTTAAGCCTAGCTTTATGTCACCCTGCTTAAATGCAGAACAGAGGATGCATAAGCTAATATGCTAAGTTTACATACCACAGCTGCGATAAGAAACAGCCAAACTAGTCCATATATACACTCAAGAAAGCTACAGGTTTTAACTCTGTATACACACCAACCTCAGTAACATAGTGCATACAGGTCTTGCAGTATTTTGGAAGAAGAAAAATACAACCAGGTGATACCAACTCTCATGCTAGGACTGAAGAAATTTCTTTAAAGGATGATGAAGCAAGTCAGTTTTTCTAGAAAATGGCATACTTCAACTGCAAAGTTGAGACATGAAAAAATAAATACCTAAGAAATCAAATATAACTGAGAAACTAAAAAGTGGTAAAGCCAAAGAACACACAGTTGAAGGGTGAAATGGCTGTGTCTTCCAAAAGAAAAATCAGATATCAGATCAGTGACCTTTGCCACATGTGTTTAAATTAAACATTAGAAGTAACTATGTAAAATACAAAGTTGCTAAACACAGGAACCCAGAAAAGATGATTTTCCAAACCAGGGACTAGGTGGTAGAGAATTTCCTGCTTCTCTGAGCTTCAGAAGTGTATGCTTATCAGCTGTGAAATAGAACTTCGTTCAAATGAAGTTGTTTAGATTCTTTCCAAACATAAGCATGGATTTCAGATAGGTCTCATAATTCTCCTATTCTCATGCTTTAGCTTCCAATTATGACTTCTCCACTTAACTACAGGCCACATACCTTAAATTTTTCTAGCTGCCTCACTTTCATAAGCAGATCTTGAATCTCACCATTCTTCTGTTCTAACATCGACTGCAAGCGTTCCAGCTGATCAAATTCTGCTTGAGAGCCTTTCAGCTGGAGCAGTGTAGCCATCTGCAGCTAAGAAAAAAGAGAAAACAAAATCTTTACAACAAATACTGGGTTAAGTGACTCAAAACCTCAGCCTCTTACCCAGAAGAATTAGGGTATGGAAGCCTTGTCATTTTAATCCTGAATATATTCTTCACAATTATCACCATAGGTTGACACTGGGAATCTTTAGAACAGCTGAAAGCTTACGCAACAGCATAGTCCTGACGTGTCATATCCTTCCACATATTGTGTCGAGGACACACACAACATTTCACATTCAAACCATGAACACCAAGTCACCAACTGCAGTCCAAGTTGTTTATCAGAGCCAAAATTTGCAAATGTCTTACTTGGGAAAATATACTCCAGATCATCAATGAGTTTAAAACCTCCTTTTTTTTTTTTTTGCAGTCACCCTGATTCTGAGGTATAGATAACACTAAGTTTGCCAAGAATTTTAGATGTTCCTCTAGTGGAACACACCCTTTTAAGCAAGGCAACACCCTCTGTCATTACAAAAGGAGAACTTTATCAACAAGTCCTGCATTTATAGCAGATTTTTCTGATGCCATTAACAATATCATCATAGTACAACGGCATTAATACATTCAGTCAAAAGTGATACATCAGATGTTCAAACATGTGGAGAAACAATATGAAATGCAATAACAGACTTAGCAGGGATTTAGAGGTAACTGTAGCACTTTTCCCAGTCCAGCCAGTACGGATAAGGTACCACTGTAGGACACTTGGAAAAATCACAGGGAAAGGGCCAACTCAAACAAATTAAGACTACAGATTAACAGGCAAAAAGAGAAGAGCATTTACCCTACAGAATCTCCTATATCTAGTAAAGGAGATCAATGATCCTGTATACAAACTAGAGTTAAAGAAAGATTCCTCATGGCTCCTACAGAATACAAGGGAGGCAAAACCTTAACCTCCACTAACTGACTAAGGCTACCCTTACATTTCCCGAGCCTACAGTCATTAACCTATTTTCCTGTTGTTTTTAAGCCCACTTGCTAACTGGCAGAACTGCAGACCACAGTTAATCGACATAAAAAAAAAAATAAAAAAATCAACAGAAACTCTTAAGGGATACTGTGGGTTGTGGAAAATACACCAGACATGGTAAAACCTTCCCAACAGCACTGCCTACAATCTATTCAGGAGTCAGATCTTCCAAAGTCATCAGTAAATACCAAAGTCAGGCATTTCGACAACTACAGCTGCAATGAGAGTTAACTATACTGTGGGAATCAGCTGCTGAATGAAGCAATCAGTTAACTACAGACTGAGCTTTAACATACAGCATCATAACACAGAAAGTAGAGAGGATCCTAACAGATCTAAGATAGCAAGGTAAGCAAAACAGCTGTCTTGACAAATTGCCTGTCTCCAGTGTTGACACTGCAAGAAACTGAGTACAAACTGAAATTCCAAAAAAAAAAACATTAAGTAGAAGAACAGTGACAGCAATGTGCCTCAGTTCTTGGTGAAAATCTTCAGTATTAGGAATGTCTTTTACATCATTCAATCAGTACGACTGACCTACCTTCATGTTACAAAGAGGGCATTTCTGAAGAAATAGATACTATTCAACCACTCCCTGAAGTACCTAGCTCTCAAGGTCATATTTTACTAAAAGGTAATTCCTTTGCTGCATCAGTAGTTGTCTTTTTAAATTATGCTCCACCTACTTCTCCTCACAAGCCAGGTAACACAGACTTATTATCTTCAGTGTTACTCCTTATCATCACTATTGATATTTAAGCACTCTCCTCAAACATTATTTGTATTTGAACAAATGAAAGGATCCACACTTGAGGTGGAAAATCACAAGACCAACATAAAACCAGTTGGCAGTTTTGCAGCATCCCCTTCACATTATCATGTAGATTAGCTTCTGCTAACTCATTCTCAACTGTATTAACCAACAGGCTCACATCCTATGGGAGTCAAAAATAAATAGTCAAGTTACATAGTTAAGACAAAAATTATTGCTTTTTCTTGCACTACAGATAAAGTGAGAAAAATATGGGCAAACAAAACAAGAAAGCAACCTGGACAGAGGGAACAGAACGGTGTAATCAGAGGACAGGGCACAAGCCCTTTTCCTTATGTTCATTCCTAGCTAACATAGTTAATCCACAAGTAAACAACTCACATAGTACAAGAATTAGATTTAAAAACAAAAAAAAGCCACACCAAACAATTTTCAGACTAACTAAATGCTGGTTTGAACGACAAGAATTGTGGTTTACCCATTTAACTATTCCAAAGTAAGCAAACACAGCACCTTCAGTATAACATGAAGTTCCAGGATAAAGCAGCAGCACTAGTAGCAATAGAAAAACATTGATGTACCATAAAAAAACCTCAAACGCACCATAAAAAAAAAGCCAAATAGCACAATGACATCTCACTTATTTTTCTCTCCCATTTCCCTCCCCCAGACTACTGTATCATATCCAGAAGACAACCAAAGCCCCATCCTGTGCACCAAAGCAGCGCTTTGTCAGACCCCAAGGAAACCCTGCAGTATTGCAGTAATTGTCATACCTTCATTCTTTGCAACTGTTCTCTAGTGAACGCATACTGCTTTTGTAGGGACTGATATTTTACTTTCACACTGATCAGTTGCCGCTCCATTTCTGCCCTACGGTCCTCCACCTACAGAACATTGTTAACAGTTATTACTATGAAAATGATAACATGATGTCTTGTCAAGTGGATGATGAGTTTTACAAGGAGGTGTTACCTAGCCATCCATGTTGGTTCTGCAAATACTGCTTTTCCAGCAAGCAGACTTGAAATGATGCACTACTGTCAATACCTCTGAGATAAAAGTGAGCACACACTGCTGGAGCAGCTGAAGCCTAAGCACTGAATTGCAACAAATTTATCTTTTGATATCCAAGTAACATTGCATAAGATTCAATGTTGCTGCAGAATAATTTTGTCCATTGGCATGAGAAAAAAAAAATATGAACTGTGCACTAATTTAACCCATTCTCTGGGTGCTGCCAGAAAACAAATTAAATCCCTACACATTTAACAGTGGCTGAACTTTTACTCAAAGAAAAAATCCAAAAATTCTCCCAAACATGCAAACATCCAGCCATTTTCATCTTGTTTTTAAAAGACAGCATTCATCAGCATCTTCTTATATTTCACATACTATCTTCTACACTAAAGAACAGTTACCAGCTGAACAAAGCTACTAAGAGCTAAAAGCTGCTGTCAGAATTGTCATGAACTCTCAGGCCCATCTTCTATCTTGACAGCAAGGTAACTAAGTTATTCCATTAAGTTTATTAACTCCTCAAATTCAGAGCATGCATAAGAATTGTTTTCAATAGGTCAATCCCTAGACAGTTCAACAATCCAGTAATATTTGAGGATCAGAGATTCCTGCTGGTCAGATGAGGCACAAATACTTGAATATTCTCAATATAAGAAAAGAAACAACTTATGAAATACTTCTCTCCTCTGTGTATTTTTGGGTATCTGTGGAATAACTGTACCTCAGCAAAGAGAGAATTGCCTTTTCTTGTAGGGTCCAAAGACTGCTGCACTGCATGATCCAGCTGAACCTGAAGCTCCTGATTAGCTTCACGAGCTTTCTAGATTAAAGCAAAGAAGGTATTAGCCATTTAAGCATCTGACATAATGCATATATGAATTTAATCAGATGATTTTACCTCTTTTATTTCCTATGTCTTTAGCACAGACTATATTGTACTGTGGTACTTAACTGTGCATACAGTTCTAGTCAATAAGAGACAATCAATTTTGCTTCACTATTAGGCTTAATATTCCACTTTATTCCCTTACTCCTATTTCCAGGAAAACTTTTATGTTTATCAACTGAACTAATGGTACTGAGACTATTAGCCTTGCTGTGTTATTTTGTCACAAATCTCTACTACCTAGTACAAACTTTTCCAAGGCATTCAATAGAAACTTGAAATAAATATCAGAATTCTATCAGTGACCTGTAAGAAGGTCCCATTATGAGACAGAATACTGCTGTGCACAGATCTCCATACACTGCCTTCCACAAAAGAAAGCCAACAAACAGTATTTAACAAGAGGCAATACCAAAGAGAATGAGCCAATATTCTCTCCCTCCAAACTCACACTTCACTAAAAAGTTAAGTCAGGGATCATCCACCATTGTTGAATAACATGAAGAGAATACCTCTAATGCATTGCAGTAAGAAACAACTTCTTTTTCCCTTTCTTCTTTTTCTCCCTGTAGACGCTCCAGCTGATTACGTAGGTTACTGTTTACGAGTTCTAGTTGCTCTTTACTGTACTCTAGTTCATTAAGCTTTTCTTCAACACTGGCCTAAACAAAAAAAAAACCAAAACAAACAAAACAGTATAAAACTATTTTTAAAACAATATGAGGAAAAGCAGGACCATGTGAACCAAATAGCCCTCTCAGTAGCCGTTACTTTTAATACCAAGTATTATCTTTAAAGGCTGCATGGCCTTAAAAATACAGTTAGCGAGGCCATTTTGTTCAGCACACATTCTCTGAATAGTCAGCCAGTCACATAAGGTAGCAGTATACACAAAGTACTGAAAACTGATAAGAGCAAAAGCAAAGGATTTTATCTTCCATTAGCCTACACTGCTAATAATGAAGTACTAGTCACTCACCTTCACACTTTCTAGTTCAGTAAGTTCTAGCTGAAGACTGAGCATTTCTGAAGACATGGTCTCATGTACCCGCTCAGACATGATATGTAATTCTTCTGACTTGGCAGCAATTATTTCCTTCTGATGCTCCACTTTGTGCCTCAGTTGTTTCTCAGACAGTCGGGTTTCATCTAGTTCCGCTTTCAGGTTCTCCAACTTAAAGATAGTTGATAACTAGGTAGTACCATTTTATAACAAACTCTTGCAACACACAATGCTTTTGACTGTTCTAACCACAGAAAGTGTCTTAGAAATACAAGATAAGAGTAAACTCTTGAAAATAAGCTATGAAATTTTTTATAAATGACAATGTAACTATGCAGATATTTGCTAAAAAACAACCAAGCAAGCTTCTACACATCATAACTATTTGAGTTGTTTTGGTAGTAAATGTGCAATTATGAGTTAAACACATTCTTTAAAATGCTATTAGCAACATTTTAGCTTTATATTAGTTGTCAAACCTTGTTTTTAAGGTCACTGATTTCTTGTCCATAGACCCTGGCAAGCTGTTCTTTCTGTTTATCCAGCTGCATGTTTTGCTGTTGCTTAAGGGAATCACATTCAAAACTCAAGCTTTCCAACATTCGATTCTTGAGTTCAATTTCTCTCTGGAGAGAATATTTCTCTTGTTCAAATTTCTGAAAGAAAGAACAGACTAATAAAGCTAGATATAATATTTATAAATGTTTAGGGAGCAGTTTACTCAACACAGGCTCAGCACCAAGACACTAAATGCCTCAAACATGTAGCTCACACAAACTTTGGTTAAAGTCCCATTTAGGGAATTATCAGACCCATGTTTAAAAAAAAAAGAAAAACTGCCCTGAAATTTTATGACTTATTTGGTTTTATGACTTATTTGGGAAATGTGTATCTCTTTGCACCCCCCACTAAGGCTGTGGGCATCTTTTCTACAAGTGTAAGAAACATAGGGAGAGCTTAAGGTGTCCTTCCTACCACTATGGAACCCAATTATGTTAAAACTTATCACAGTCCATTATGTGTTTCCCTACTGCACAAGGCTTCAGTGTCTGGTAAAGACATCTAAATTGTCTACTTCTTTGAAATAAATCCCACAGACTATACAGACTTTGGCAGAACAGTGCACAGACTTTTCTCAACGTCCCTTGTGCCTACTAATAAAACTTGTGCTCATGGTAACTATCTTGGCTCCCAGACTTCTAGGAGAACCACAGATTCAAAAGTTCAAAGGAATCTGTAGGATAACCATGGTTCCCACACAAGATGCTGTTCCACTGCATGAAAGCAGACAATCCCTTTCCTCTGCTCTTGGAAGTTACCAATTGTTATAGCTCAGCCAAGCTTTGTCCATAATTGTGCTCCAGCCTATAACACAGGACCACAGCCTATGGATGCAGCTTCTCAACACACTAGCTACCACAGGAGGTTATCAGCAGAAAAGTATGATACTGCCTTGCTTCCTTATCATTTATGGTTTGCAGCTGCAAACAAACATCAAAATTAACACGTTTACAAGAAGTGGAAGAGATTTTCCCAATTGGAATTTTCTCAAACAATTACTATGAAGAATAAGGTTGACTAAGTAATACTTCTGTATTTCAACACTGTAGTCTTCCTGAGCTGTAAATAAATGTATTAATACAAATCAGAATCCTTCAGTATTTAGAATATTTGAAAAACTCCAAGAATACAACGTTACAGTCTTGTTGCCATCACTCCTTTTACAGCTTCGAGTGCTACAAAGCTTATAGGGAGAGCATAACAAGAATTAATTGCTAAACATACCCAAACCACATACTTTAAGACAAAAATAGCACTTCATATTAATTTTACATTCCTATATGGTAGTGAATGCTTGATGCACAGTTAGCTATGAAACCCGGTCCCAGTTAGATAAAATTATGCTGAGTATCTTCAGAGAAGAGATGAAAAGCCCTCTCTACAAATATTTACACTAAGTAGCTTATTAAAATTAATCTAGACTCTAAAAGGCATTTAAAACACCTTGATATTCAGAAAAGAGTGAAAACAAAGTCCTTGACTACTTTTTCTACTCAGTTTAAAACATCACCTCTATTTTTTCAGTCAACTCGCGACGTGTTTCATCCAACTGATTTTGAACTTCACTTTGGGACTCCAATAAATGCAAGCCATATTGTGCTGCCTTTCTTCGTTCATTCTCTGCTTCCTTGAGTTGGTTTTTAAGGCTTAAAATGGTCTCAGCCTCCATTTTTCTTCCTTTTTTTACTTCAACATAGCAAACACAAAAGGATTAAAAAATATACTGCAGTAAGTGACAACAGTTAATCTGAAAGAAGTGATTAGATTTCCTGTCTTAATCAGGATACAAGGATGCATTTTTGCATTAAGATACACACACAAAAAAAAGACAGCCATGAACAAATACTTCTGTGAACAGTAAAGTAATAGCTATTTCTTCAATAAACTCGGTTAACACCCAACTATATCTTAACTAATAGCATGCAACAAAACAACTCCTGTGTACAAACCAATTTCCTAGTCCACTAGAACTAGAATTAATCTTTCACATAGCTATCTTGCCATGTATAAAAGAGAAGGTTAGGAAATAACATTGAAAATACACTTCTGTGTATATGGCTGACAGTATTTCCTGTGATATTAGAAATAAACCCAATTAAATATAGCATTTCTTGTGTACACAAATAACACTTAAAATCCATTTAGGCAGCTGTATGAGGATAGTTTACTCCTGGTAACCTTATGTGGGATACAGAAAGAGATAAAGGCAAAGAGCCAAAAATAGAAAACCTGTCAAAAGATACGGAATTTTAACACAGATTTATTTGTTTATAGTGCTTAATGGAGTCTTCCATGTCTTTAAACCTAAGGTAACCTGCTGCAGGTAAGTTACTTAATAATTGCCACCTCTACCATGTTTCAGAAAATTCATCCGTTTTATTCTTGTATCATAACAGAAGATACAAGTAAAGGTGCATTTCGCAAAAATTAGTCAAAATAAATCCAAACAAGCAATTTAAAAAATAAAACTTAAATTAACACCATAAGCTTGCATGACTGCTTGCTCCCAAATCTACTAAAGCAGCACACTGCAAACAAATCCTATTAAGACAGAAAATACTAACCAACTCAGGCTTCTGAACAACAAAATCCAAGAGTTTCCTCAAAGCGTTCAGCACCAATGATATACAAATATAGAACACCACTGCAGTTTATTTTTCAAAGCCAAGGTTCATAATTTTTTCTATAATTCAAAGATTAATGTAATTCTTCATTGAAGGTCTTATTCCGTGCTTTTGCTTTTTTTACATAAGGAATTTAATTGTTGCCACTTCTTACTGGCACATATATTATTCTGATGTATGTTAGTAAGATCCTGGTATTGAAATTCCACAGCTCAATACATAAGAGTATTTTTAAGAGTCATTATTGTAATGTACAACCCTCACTTTTTATTTTTGCTATCTCTTATTCTATATGGGCAGCTCTTACTGGTTACCTAGCTTCCTATAAACAGAAACAGCTCAAGATGAAGGAGTATATCAAGGCAACACAGTGCCAATTCCTTTCTGAGCTACAAAATAGAAATTATTAAATTCTGGTTTACTCATTTTCCATCACTTGTCATTGCTACCAAAGTTTAACACTATCCAGCCAGACTCCAAAGCCAGTTTTTCACATCTAAACTTTGCAAAGCTTGAAATACTACTTTTGCACACTTATGCTAAAGTAAGCCACTGAAAGACAGGAATTTTACGTACATATAACTAAAAATAAACAATATTATTACTACTGCAAGGCCAGGTACAATTCAATAACAAAACATTAAACACTAAGAAGAATCAATTAAAGCATATAGGTTAATCACTCCAAGCACACATTCACATTAGTAAAAAAGATTAATTAATACTAATCACTTCATTAATAGAATTTTAAAAATAGCTTTATTTTCTGAACAAACACCAGTAGAGAAGCAACATAGCAATTTGATAGCTTCTAGCTTACTAAGCTAAACTTGAGTTACATTTTTAACTCACCTTCAGAAGTCCATTTAAGTCTTCCTTGACCTTATTCTTGTACTCCACCCTTAGAAATAAAAAAAAAAGAGCAACTGTTGTCTAGTCCAGACAAGTACAAGCTCCCATTACAGCACAGTCCTCACGCCTGTGGCTGTCTCATGAAAATGCAGATCACAAGCTAAAACCCCACAGAAATGCAAATCTTATTCAAACTGGAGTTGAAGCAGCTGTCAGATGGCTTAGAAACAGGCAAGCAGGCAATGTTGCCAAAGGATAGATGATCTGCAATTGGCTGTGGGGCAAGTAAACAGACTACATCCTGGGTCACCTCGTTCTAGCACACATAATTTTTAAGGGTTGAGGATTTTTGACTTGTTCCTTCCTATTTCTTCTGTCTGTTCAAAAGGCTCTCCTCGAGTTTCACATACAACATCTTTGAGCTCTTCATAAATTGTGTACAGAGATGTCATAAAAAGAGATGCTAGGCTTTAATTTTATAGTTAAAGTTTAAAACATCAAAGATGCCTTTAGAGCATAGACACCCTCAAGTTTTCATTGTCAATTCTGGATGAAAATAAATCCAGGTAGCTTTATTCATTCCAGGTAGCTTTATTCATAAAGCTGTATGGTATAGGGAGGTAATTACCTGTAATTTAATATTATATATGAGGTTAAGTAAACTAACTTGAAAATAATGTTTTAAAAAGTAGCTACATGAGCGGGTAGGAGAGAACCTAATAGGAATCAGTCTCCATTTATCCTACCAGAAGTTACAGGAGCTCCTCACTTTTGGCTAATTATCTTCTAACATTTTACAATGGTTTCTGTGCTGACAGCTCCGGTCCTTGATTATTCAACCATTTAAGCATTCCTTTTATAAAAACACTGCGGTACCAGGTAGAAAAGCAGTATTTTGGGGCGTAAGCTTCCTTTCCAACTAACTGCTCTTGTACTTAACTGCTATTCCCAAGGATAACACCTAACGGCTCTCTGTCCTGATATGCTCTCCAGCCCTTATGCAATTTTCTGAACGCTAACATCATTAGCGAGTTTCTCTCCCGTAAGGCAGATACTCCCATTATGCTCCAAATCAGCTACTTTAACAGGTCCAACTCTTCAGCTCCCCAAATCTCACACATCAGATCAAATGTCCTCCGGGCTCCTCACCTCCCACAAAATCCGCTCCCTGGGGGGAAAGTCCCACACCGACTGCAGCGAGGGGCCGGCCAGCCCCGGCACGTCCTCTCAGCACCTCACACCCGAGCAGGGGCTTATGGCCGGGTCTGGTAGAAGAGTCCCCCTGCCCATATCATTAACTCTACAGGAAAAAACGGCAAAGGAGGAGCGCGTCCAACCCACTTCACTTAACGCAGCAGCTCCGGAGCCGCAGGACACGAAACGTCCTTTTTCCCACGGGAGAACAACAGCGGAAGGCCCAAACAACGAGACCCAGCGAGGAACAGACCTGCAGACCGCAGGTCTCACACGCTGCGGCACAGAAAGCCGGGCGGAAAGGAGGCATGAACACACCAGCCCCTTCCCCGAGCCCCGCAGACCAGCGCCCCTAAGCACCCCCTCAACTCACCGCCCGCCACCGCCGCCGCTCCCGCAGTTCAAACTCAGCCCCTCGGCCCCGCCCCAAATCTCGCGAGAACTCCTGCAACCACCGGCGTGCTCCTCCTCCGCTCAGCTCCGCCCCAGCGCGTGCGCGGTGGCACCGCCCATCGGGTGAAGCCGCGCGGGGGCGTGGCTGGGGCGCTCCCGTGAGGGGCAGTGCCGCGGGCGGGAGCGGTGCTGGGGTGCTGCGGCTGTGCTCCTCCTGCTTGGGACGGTGTGGGGTAGGCAGGTGAGGTCGGTAAGGAAAGGCGTTAGCGCAGAGACCACGGGTTATATTCGAAAGGAAAGAGAAGGCAGTGAAGTTAGCAGCCCAGCTGTAGGTGACCGGCTGTACCTGCTGAACACCACAGGAGACTGGAGGTGCAGAGCATCTGCCTGGCTCCAGAGCCACAGGCAGTGCCTCCTCACGCAAATGAAGTACACAGAGTAAGTGATCAGAGGCAAAGCGTACCTAGGGCTATGTGTTATCTGGGAAACTTGCAAAGCAGAGGATTTTGCACGATATTCCATAGGAGAGGATTTGGTTCCGACAATAGAACGGCATAAGCGTGGTTTATCCCAATGCCCGCTTTCCTCAGCAGGGGCTGCTGAGGCCACCTGCTCGAGAGGAGATGCCACCATCTTCTTATTGACCCAGACCTTTCCCTGGAGCCTGTAGAGGTTAACATCCAAACTAAGAGCTAAACAACAAGTTATCCTGCTTGCAGTACACCTGTCAGCCAAACAATTAACTTCGTTTCTCCTCAGCTTGCTCTAATTTCTACTCCTTTTTAAGTCATGCACGAGAGAGGGATTTCATAGTGTTAGAGTGTCCAGAACTCACAGATTTTCTGAGCCATTGAAGAGCTCGGTAATACCCACAAAGATGAACAAAAGTGATCACCTGGAGCATTTCACCATGCAGTTCTGATGGTTGAGATCCCAAGCATAGCTGTCTACCATTTTCTCTGCCCCAATGGAGAACCTGAGTAATTTTTTACCTTTTAAGCAGTGGTTAAATTTTTAGTTTGTTCTGCAAGATTCATGTGTTTATTGCACTTTCTCTAACCGCATCAGGGAGTGTGGAAGGTTTATTCTCATATTTAATGCAACATTCCTAACAAAAGCCATGCTCAGAAAGCAGATTCTGCCTTTAAAGAAACATGCTTCCGGTAATGCGAGGTTAAATTCAAGCAACAGGCTTTAAGTAGGTGCAAGGATAATGACCCGATCTGGAGCAGCCAGGACAGAAATAGACGTCTTAAGATAAAAAGGGCTTGGAAAATAAACACCTAGTGTAGAATTCTACAGAGGAAGCCAGTAAAACTACCACTACGGCCAAAATGATACTACTTCTGCCCTTCTGTCAAAATGGGAGCTTAGCTTTTGTAAATAGAAATGGGTTTAAACATTAAATAGAGACTTGTCTAGATTGGCAAGAATGCCAAGTTGATTAAAACAGGGTTAGGAAATGAGAATCCTGTTCTAATCCTGATTCTGCTGCATTCACCATGTGATTAACCACGCCAAATACCCACAGCTAAACCCCCTAGTTTTACAAGGATAACAGTGACTCATTTAACAAATCCATATAATTCTCTGCACATTTAGTAGAGTGCATCTTGGAAAAATATAAAATACATTGTAAATGCTAAGTATTAACATGATTAACTCCACCAGATCAGTTAACTGCTATAGCATGATAAATCATAAAACAGTTAAAATAGCTGCTGCCTCCCCCACACCTTCAGTTCCACAGTCATGTGGAACAGATGAAATATGAAATATGTTAGAAACTCCATAGTATTTTCCTCAACTTAGAATTTCAATTTATGCTTTTAAAATAGAGTTAGTAGCTTAGATACAGATAACAGTTCATTATTTAGAACATGTCGTTATCTTCAGAACTGTTCTCTTTCTCCTATTCAACTGGCACCCACTAGGATACTTTTTTAAAGAAAACATCTAGTTCTTGTGAGTATAATACACACACATTAGATGCTCTTATTTGACTAGTGATACAGATTTGTCTAATGGTGTGATTGCTGCAAGACTGTTCACCAGTGTTACAATATCTAATAGTTTCATTGTACCACTATTTATAGTTTGGGTATATAGCTGGAGTTGCACTTAGCTTTGAAGCTAGCTGTTACCTTAAGAGTATAGAATGGTCAGGTCATTATGTCCATCATTTGTAGTAAATTTGTCCCACTGAGATATGAGAAAACTTTTATGTTTCATGTTTCTCTTCAGTCTGGGTTGTATCTAGTCCCTTGCTTGCCAATACAACTATATATTTGGTCTTAGAAACTTTTCTCCTGCTTATGACCTCAATAACAGCTCTTTTTCTAATACTCTACAAATCCAGTAGTTGCTGGAGCATAAATGTTTCCTAAACATGTTTACTTTTGCTTATTGACATTTTAGATCACTAAATTAAATTGGTGCACTGCTGACCCTGTATAAAATGTAAATGCGTGGTTTGTCAGTCTCATCTATGCTAGCAGGCAAAAATTGCATACAAGTAGTATAATAATTTCATCAGGTAGATTTGTTTGGTCCCCCCTCACAATCCTCCAAACAGGGGGCTTGTTACCTTTATCTACATAAAGCCAAATGACATTATAAAGCCCCCACAGTCATTCCATGCCAACTGCTCAGTATCACTTATGTGCTGGCAAACATGTTAACTAATGGTGCTTGAGACCCCAAATGGTATATGAAGCCAGCCAGCAACTAATAGCAGCCTTTTGAGAATTACCTCATCAGAGGTGTAGCTGTACAAGTCATTTTGGCACATGAGATCCAGGGCTCACTGTGATCAAAACTTGTTGGAGCATTAGGTTGTTGAGAGGTTTTTTTGTGCATGTTGCTGTTAATTATTTAAGAACATTCTATTTTGGACAATTTAAAGTCATGTTACTTTATTTGCTAGTGGAACTTCATAAAAGCTCAGGTTTTAACTCCTTCCATGTTTTCCAGTTGGCAAATGTTAAACTGTTCTGCCTTTTTTTTTTTTTTTCCTTGGTGACACACTTTTGCCTTCAAATAAATAGAATTTACAGGTGTATGTGTTTTAATTTGTTACTGTAAAATCCAAGGGCAGTAACACTAACACCCAAGCTGTTTTGTAAGGAATTCACATAGCTCTAATTACAACAACAGATTGGGGGGCAGTAACATACTGTTTCTAATCCTCTCTATACTATTTGGGACTGACCTCATCCAAATGATTTCATCTCACTATTTCAGTCATCTTCACTAAACAAAGATGTTTGGCTTTTTTTCTTACCATTCTAACTGTAACCAGCCTTCTGTGAGTTCACATCCTTACTTGGCAAAAATCTGGCTAGTAGGTATGAGAGGCTGTCAAATGTAAGCTTTCAGGTACTCGCTTATGAAAGCTTTCCAGTACTTTTATTTAGATTTGTTATAGTTGTTACGACATATTTGAGTAGGTCAGGAGCCTCACAATAATATTCCTGGATTTATGCAGCCAAGGGGTCCAATTATGAAAACACTCTTCATGTTCAGTATATAAATTTATAGTCAAAATATGGTGGAAATTCACGTTATAACTCCACTAGCAGCTTGTAAACTATACTTTCATTTTTCCTGTTTGGTTTTTTTTAATATCATGTTAAATTTGCTATACCTTTCAAGCTCTAAATAACCATGGTTAAAGTGAAAATTTCAAGATACTGCTAAAACCAACAAGATAATGGTACAAGTTTTATTTATAGTACTAAGTTTAGAGAGTTGATTGTTTTGTTTGAATATAGCTGGTAGCTCTAGATCTTGCTCAGTGTCATAACAGGCTTATTAAATCAACATGCAATAGAACCTTTGACATAGTGTGATTCAAATGAATTTTAACTTTTCCTCATTGAAGCAGTACCTGAACAAGTCATTTTAAGTTCACATCCAGTCGAAAGTCAGGTATCCATTGTGATCAATTTTTAATTAAATGGTGGTTCAGAATCCCCACTGCTTTTTGCAATTACTTAGTTGACACCAGCCATCATTCAACCTACTGCACTAATATATAGTTAATTCAGTATTTAAATGCTAATTTCCTCTTCCATAGAAAAGCATTTTAGTAACATCAAATGAGTATTTAAAAGCTACATTTTGTGACATAAATATACACCTATAGACATGATCAATAAGAGTTCTAATTGTACAACTATTAACTAACCCCAAAAGTAGTTTACTATTTAGAAGCAGTTTATTGAAACTACTTATAAATAACTAAGCTTATTTGTGTTATATATGTACATATACACACACTCACTAACAGCAGAGCTTCCCTAACGCTGTCATGTCCTGTTTGAGTACCCTGTGTATCGTGGTAGTTAATCTACCCGGTGTTCTCACCACCACGTAGCATTTACAGGCCAATTTCTCACTCCATCCGCAGTAACGATTAGCTGTGTCGAATACAGAGGTCCCTCCTTCGGCTGCCCAGCTGCCGCAGCCCCCCAGCACCACCTTGTGGTTATCATGCCTAGTTGCTGCTTGCTTCCGCAGCTTGCAGCCTCGCCCGGCTGGGACAGCGGTCCTCTACCCGCACCGTAGAAGTTTTCTTGTTGAAAGACAAGTATAATGAGAAGCCGATGACAGCTGTTAAATATTTATGAAGCGATATGGCTTCATTTTGATAAAAGCTATGTTTCAAATTCATTTACATTACTGCATTTTTCTTCAATAAGCTCTTGGACAGGGTAATTAGCTTTAATTTTGAATAAATTTAATTTTATACAGATCAGCTTCATTCTGAAAAATAATTTTAGCACTGGTACCGTGCATTTCTAATCAATTAGAGGCAAAAGTCAGCTTTGCAAGCTGCAGGTCATTAGCTTTTTCATTATCAAAACCATTTAGCCTTCACCTGGAGCTTGTTTCAGGCCCACTAGAAAAGATCTTTACTAGCCCTAAAGATATGGTAAATCGTGTGTGTGTGTTGTGCAAGTGAGTATAAAACACAAAGGAAATTCTTTTAATTTTTTTTTTAATTTCTACTATTCGCTTTATTTAGTGGAGTTTTTTTTGTGTGAAATGTGTTAACCCATAGACTTTTCTTGTCTTACTAGTTCTAACTTGGTGTTTAAAGATGGTGGTGGTGTGATTGTGTTGGTTTTCTTGTTAATTTGCTTTTTATCTATTTGTTCTCTACAAGCTACTTTTGAAAATGTTGTTTAGGGGTTACATAGTTCATGCTTAAGGCAATGAAGGAGAATAAAAGCAAAAATCAAGTGTGGTAACTTTTGAGAGCTGTATTTATATATACAAATATTTGAAAGTTCAAAGAGTGTTTTTTACTTTTAAGGCCTGCTATTATTTAAACATAGTATCATGAAATATTCCAAAAGGGTCTAAATCAAGCTTTAAACATCATCCCATGTTATGTAGAAAAATGGTGTTATAAGCACTGAGATGTGGATAACTTTTTTTTCCTTTGTTTTTGGTTGGTTTTGGTCTGTTGGTTTTTTTTTTTTTTGGCTTAGTTGAGAAAATGTATCCTAAATTAATGCTGGTCTCTGTCCTCATTAGAATGTGAGCTCAAGTATTTAATTAGGTAAAACTAGTAGAATCATAGAGTACTTAGGGTTGGAAAGGAACTTAAGATCATCAAGTTCCAACAGCCTCTCCCATGGGCAGGGACACCTCACACTAAACCATGCCATCCAAGGCTCTGCCCAACCTGGCCCTGAACACTGCCAGGGATGGAGCATTCACAACCTCCCTGGGCAACTCATTCCAGTGCCTCATCACCCTAACAGGAAAGAATTTCTTCCTTATATTCAATCTAAACTTCCCCTGTTTAAGTTTTAACTTGTTACAGTCCCTAAAGAAGAGTCCCTCCCCAGCATCCTTATGAGCCCCCTTCAGATACTGGAAGGCTGCTATGAAGTCTCCACACAGCCTTCTCTTCTCGGCTAAACAGCCCCAACTTTCTCAGCCTGTCTTCATATAGGACGTGCTCCAGTCCCCTGATCATCCCCTAGGCCCTCCTCCGGACTTGTCCCAACAGTTCCATGACCTTTTTATGTTGAGGACACCAGAACTGCACACAATACTCCAGGTGAGGTCTCACGAGAGCA
>JBCJKH010010317.1:0-14035 GCA_039877255.1 Loriculus beryllinus | reverse complement strand
GGAGGAGGTGACAGACACATAGTTTCTATCCATCCCACCTGACACATTTCACCAGAAAGTGTCAATAAGCATTAACAGTCTTATCAACCCCATCACTCCACTGTGCTTCATTATCCTAACAAACACATTCTCACTGAATGGGCACAGTTCATATTTTTAAACCCTAAGAAGCAGCAGGCTGGTCTGTTCTTTATGCATTTTGCCTCTTGTTAATGTGCACGGACTTATCTGTCTCATGGCCCAGAGCCCTGCTGCTCCTGCAAGCTCCAAGAGGTATATATGCTATGGGGAGACACCAGGAGCTGCCTCCTGGTCTCACTGCACTCGGCAGCAGGGAGGGCTGAGTGGCTAGACTTGAGTACCTGAATCCACCTTCTTTTCTGTGTCGGTTTTCTATCCTCTCAAATTCCTCAGATGCCAGAACCATCCCACTGTCTGTCTGATTGTCCTGGAAGGAAGCAACAGGAGTTATCAGTAACATCCCTGTCGACTGATCAGAGTGGGAAGGGAGGAGGAATCATTCAGGAGATGAGACCATGTGTGTCTATGACAGAGAAAAAAGAGTAGGGGCACTTCACCAGCATGCTCCATGGTCTTGCTGGAAGTGATTTTGTTAGGTGCCTTCTTAAGAGCAGCACATACTGTGTGCAGTTCAGTGCCACTTTTTGGGGAAAAAAGAAATAAAGAGTTTTCTGTCTGAAAAATGTATTACCATCAAATCTGTGAGAGGTGAGATTTCCCTCTGAGACTTAAGGGATGACTTAAGTTCACTAGAGGAGATCCTAAGTACCAGCCCAGTTCAGAGAGGCCAGGAGGGCCCCTACTGCACACTGTTGTGTAGGTCTGGATACAGGAAATACAAGGATTTTGGATTTACCTAGTCCTGGCTGGATTTCAGTATGCTTATCCAGGCTGTGTTCACAGATTTGAGAAGGGGGAAGAGCAGGCTCTTCTCTGAGGTCCTTTACAGTCCCCTTGCTTGCAGACCTAACCTCCCTATTTCACATTGAGGCAGTATGAGCTGTGCTGCAGAGAAGCCCCTATGTGCCAGGTGGAGAAATGAATGGGTATAGAACTGGATGGACTGAACAGGAACGACACAGACAGACTGACATTAGATAGGGCTGATCTTCCTTCTACGATCCTAACAACAAAGGTGTCAGGAAACAGATGAACATTTCTTTGCCCCCTGCTCCACTCCACTCACATGCTACTCACCGGGTGTGCCTTGTACATTGTATGTGTCATGGGAAACTCTTCAAATGTCTTTATCCTGGACGGACACCTGATCTGATTTCCTCCCGTCAAACAACCAGGGAACGAGACACAGTTGTAGTATCTGCTGACAGAAGCAGCCTCTACTCAGTAAAACCAACAGAGTCCGTGTCCTGAATAACAGGACCCAAAACAACCTCCCCTCGGTGCAACCAAAGTATGCAGGGACGCGGGTGACCCAAAAGGTGGATTTTGGGAGAGGAATGGGGTCACCTTAAGCCTCTCAAGCCCATACTACTTCTTCAGAGGGGAGAACCCAGATTATCTCTCCACTTTGTGTAAGCAGAATAATGTCAAATAGATCCCAGGCATCTCACTATCACAGCTTTCCAGGGATGAGAAGCCTAGGTCTAATTGTTTGGGTTAGTTAGAAATAGATAGGATGAAGCTCTTGCATTAGCAGAAGGGCAGAGTCCCAGCTGACACCTTCTTTCCTCAGCTACCTGATGAGCCATGACACCTTTAGTGGGACTTGGTGCTTTAGCAGTGCAGCTGGAGGCAGGAGAAGGAATGTCAGAGGCTTACACATCAAGGGCTCTTTCTCATCAGGAAAGAAAGTGATTTTGCTTTTATAAGCAAGATGCTATGGATTGCACCTGATCCCTTGGGGTTTTCCCAACATTTTGCTACTGGGTTCTCCCCATATCCCTCCTCAGGCTCAGGCTGTTGGTTGCCTGCTGAGCTCTCTCTGCCCTTTCCAGACGGGATTCACCTTGCTGCTAGGCTGTGACAGCGTATCCTCATGTCAAAGTCCTCTTCATCTGAGTTTTGCTGGACAGAGGAAGGCACCTGGGAGAAACCATCATCTTCTGAGCTGTGAGAGTCATTCAGCGGGATGTAATCCTTTCCTTCCTGGTAGGAAGAACAGTGAGTGGCCTTACAAGGAGGGGAAGGCTCTCCCACAGGAAAGGGTTCTACAAGAAGAAGCTGTCAGAGCTGGGGAGAAAGATTCTGATTTATGTCTTCTTTTTTTCTCTGGAACAAACTATCTAGCTGGGGATTTCTATGCCCGCTGCACTAAGTAGCTGCAAATGTTGCAGGTGTGTGGAGCTGTGTGTGAGCCAGAAAACAACCCAGTCCTGTGGCACTTATAGTTCTCCAGCCTACACAGTCAGAGCTCTGTGCTCCCATGCGCACATCAGTGCGGCTTAGTCATGCCTGTTCTGGGATCCAGTGCTGAAAGGTTAAAATCAGGGGCGTCAGGATGAGCCAGTACTCATATTAAAGCATTTAGCTATCATCTGAAATGGAACATCAAGAAGAAGTTAAAACCAGAGCTGCACGCTCATCACAGTTAAAAGTCCTGGTGAGTTACTGCATAGCAGTGATTAATAATAGTTTCAAAGAAATCTGTGTATCTGACTGCTGTAATGGAACAGTTGTTTGGGTCACATGGCCCTGACATTTAGATCCAAGGATGGAGTTTCAGAACTCCTGGTGAAGTCCTGGTTTTCATTATGCAGGCATGTGGGAGGCAGGAGTGCCAGGGCCTTGAGTCAGCTGAAAAATTTCAGATAATCATCTAGGGATTGGGATGGAAATGCTGGAATGATGACTGAGGGCACCCGCCCTGAACGGAGTGGAGCTATGTTAGGATGCAGCTAGAACGCTACAACAGAAATGAGCTCTCCAGTACCTCTGGGAAACAGACCTCTCTGATCCAGGAAACCCTGTGTTATCATTTGGCCTATGCAGAAGTATTGCATTGGCGAGGGAGTCAAAGGAGGGCACAGCAAGAGTGTGGTGGAAGAAGAAAGAGCTGTCTGGAGCTGAGCAAGGACACTGAGAGGTTTTCACCTGCTGGACATTTTCCTGAAGAAGGTTCCCCAGTATCTCCACCAGGTCAGAGAACGTTGGTCTCTCCTTGGGATCACCATGCCAGCAGCTCAGCATTATACGGTATCTGCCAAGAAGAGATGCTCAGTTTATGGCACTTCCTATCCTACTCTGGACACTCTGGATAGCTCTGATTCGAACCCATCTGGCCTGTCCTCCAGGCAGCTGCCCGGAGTGAAGGGTGTGTTGGCTTATCCCCCACCTTGGCTGAAAGGTCTTTGCTTCTCACAGAGGAGCCTGTCCTGCCCTATGTTGGGATCTGGGAGGTTTCTGACTCACATTTCTGCTGTGGCATACTCTGGAGCTCTCATCCTGGTACCGTCTTTGAGTCTCTGGCAGAACTCCTCGTTGATCTGGACTCCAGGGTATGGAGATGCCCCTAAAGGAGGTTTGAAGAGGGGTGGGAATGTGAAATGTGCCATCAGAAACCAGTTCTTCTGAGATTGCCCTTACTCCCAAAACACTGGGAGATGTGGTCACTTCTCATACACAGCCCAAGTCCTTAGTGCTGCCTGAGACAGGCTCCTCTGCCTCAGTGAGCTGGGGGCCACTACATGCCTCTCTCCCCTTCACTCTGTTTGTGGGTGAATACGGTCTCCACATTTTTTTTGCCTACATGGATGTCTCTTCCCATCACATCCCTTAGACATTCTTCAGATTGTCAGGGCCTCCTGCACAGACTCACCCTTCAAGCTGCTATGTGGGAAGAGACATCTCCCTCAGTATCATGTAACCCTTATAAGCACTCACCTAGTGAGAAGATTTCCCAGAGGAGGACCCCAAAGGACCAGACATCACTCTGGGTAGTGTAGACCTTGTCAAAGATGCTCTCTGGAGCCATCCACTTCAGTGGGAGACGGGCCTACAGAAGGGAGAGGAAAGGGCACATGTTTTCACCCAGGACCATGTCCCAGGATAGCCCTTCTGTACGAGTGGGATGAAATGGATTAAAGGAAACCAGATAGCTCTGTTCCTCTCTCCATGGAGGAACAGAGGTTTGGTTAGGCCAGAGGGAGGGATGAAGACACTGAAAGATGGAGGGAAGAGTATAAAGAAAGAAGAGTAAGTTAACAACAGACTGAGAGGCACAAGGAAGGTGACAGGTCTGCTGGTAGAGGACATACATCACTGGGCCAATGGTTCCTGGTCCCAGCCACACAAGGGGTTCCACTCTTCCTTTTTCCTCAGTTTATTCCATCCCCAGAGTAGTTTATGAATAGCTAAAGGGGACCTAATCTGTATAGAGTTTGAGAAGATGGCACTCACACTGCCTTTCCTGACATAGTCGGGGTCCTTGTAGATGTCCCGGGCCAGGCCAAAGTCACAGATCTTCACCACATTGTTCTCCGACAGCAGGATATTGCGAGCAGCCAGGTCTCTGTGAATGCACTGAGGGCACACAAAGAGGAAAGGGGAGAATCAGAGGAACAAGAACCATCATCAGAAAGTACAGAGCATCCCCCTCCCCTCCTGGACCTGAGCTGTAATCGGAGAATGGTGGAAGTGGAAAGGGGTTAAAGACAAAAATTTCAGGAGATGGTTGAGAAGAGGATGAGATGCCAGAGGACTTATTTCCCTGCTTTGTGTACACAGAACTACCTCAGACTTCCTGAGAAGTGTGAGGCACACCACTGAATCTGTCTGTGTGTCACCTGTAAAGTGGCTGTAGGCACGTCTTGTCTGGTTAGGCACACACAAAAGAAGAGGGAAGCGAAGGCAAAGGTGAACTCACCTTTCGGGATGCCAGGAACTCCATGCCACGTGCCACCTGGAAGCTGTAGCAGATCAGGTCTTCCATTGTCAAAGGACTTTGCCACAAGTCATCCACTGTCCAGGAGTACAAGAAAGTGGTTAGACAGTGAGCGGTCTCTTGTTCTCCTTGCCTCTCTCCAGGACTGTGGGATGCAACCAGCCTCTTGGTGAGACACAACTAGTCCTCAGTGCTAACTGAGGGAACCAGTTTCCCTCTGGGATTTTCTGCTTAGGTGACACATGGCAAGAGCTTGCTTAAGTGTGAAGAGAATGAGCCCAGCCTCAAGCACATGTCAGTCTGTGGGAAACAGGGCTGGAAAGGACTTTGATGGTCAGCTCAGATTTCCTGTCCTAGGGAAGACCCAATGAGATCCCCCTCAATTCTCCTTTCTTTAGGCTAAAAAAATCCAAAGGAACTTAATCCTGCTTTCTGGCCTTTGAGTCTATTACAAGAGATAACACATGACTGCATTATCCCTGTTCAGGGATTTTCCATGCAACAGTGGTCAACTCCAAGGCTTGATCCCAGCTCCCTGCTGTCATGGCCCACCCATTCCCCAAGCTGCCAAATCTGGCATTGTTTTGGTGGGCCCAGTGAGGAGCTGCTGCCAAGGCTGGAGTGTTACCTTCCCGGATTGGCTGTGCTGTCGGGCTCTTGTGCAGCAGAAAGCGGTTCAAGATAGCACTGTCGCTAGTCCCAGACCGACTCCTCCTGTCTGCTCTCACTGCCTCCACGATGGACTGGACCTGAATACGCAGCCTGGGAGACTTCTCCTGGCAAGGAGACAAAACCAGAAACCTCATCAGGAAACACACACTGTAACCCCTGCACCCATGAGCTGCACAGTCTATTCCTGTTCTTAGACTGTAATTCCATCTTGGAAGCACTTATCTTCCATTGCAGAAAAAGTTGCTTCCCTGATGTGCACATGAACCAAGACCACTGTGTAAACCTGATCTGCTGCTAGACAGAGAGTGTCTTTGTGCCAGTGTCAGATCATGTTTCAGGCTATACATCTTCCTTCCACAGCCATGGGACAGGTCCCTAGGGGCAAAGGAAGCTACTTACCCTGTAAGGACTGAATCCCTCTCGCTTGGTCCGCAGGTAGTTGGAGAGGTTTCCGTACTTGCAGAACTCAACAATAACCATGAGTGGACCTGGCAAGAGGGCACCCAAGACAGGAGAGGAGAGAAGGGCTTAGTCTGGTCAGAGTTTGCCCCAAGTCATGTTATGTGCAGCCCTGCTGAGCTGTGGCACTTGCCCTAAGTGCACGCAGACACACCAATAGCATCCCCATGTGTCCCTGTGGTCACACATGCAGCCAGCAGAAAGGACACAGGGGACAAACACTGATCTCTGGGAGCAGGCACAGCCTGTTGCCCTGGGATATTTACCATTGGGTTTGGTACAGGCACCCAGCAAATTCACGACGTTGAGGTGATTCCCAATGTGAATGAGAATCTTCAGCTCTGACATCAGTGCTTTGTGCTCGCTTGCAGTAGCTCCCTCTGGAAACACACAGACCTTGTCATGATGCCTCCTTACAGCTTTTCACTCCCCCTTACCACCCTTTTCTTAGCACAGTGTTAATGGGAGTCTTGCTGAGGAGGCTGTGACCCTGAAGCCTTGGTACATTTTGTTACTGCATGTATTCCATATGAAATGTCAGAGCCTTGTCTGGAGATTCCAGGATCCCTGTTATACCATGTAGAGTGCTGCCAGCCGGAGCAGGAGCCCAGAGCAAGAGACAACACAACTTGTTCTCAATACATTTTCCCTTGTAATAGTTGTGCAGGGAAAAAGATCACTTGAGGCTTACATATAGATGCATACATTTGAATCTCTGCCCTTTTGGCCTCCACACAGAGATAACGAGACATAAAACCATTTGAAGGAGAATTAGAAACAAAAGGCATCTGAGTCTCTTGATCATGACTGGAGATAGGAGCTCTCTCAGCTGAAACCTAGAATATCTTTTTATGATTCCTGTCCAGCAGCAAACACAGTGCTGTGACCTTGCCAGCCCTCTGTACTTCATCTTCTCTCTGAGTGCACAATTCACATCAAATCTTGATCCTCTATTTTACCCTTAGGGTGTGTTCTCTGATTTTCTGTGCCTTTTCATGCTTCTCAGCTTCCTTATGTACATTTTGCTTTACTTGAGAGTTTGTACATTTAGTCTAAGAGACAAAAGCATGCTCTTGAGCTGCAGCTAATGGGTCAGGTGAGAGCCATGCCTCGAAAGACTAAAGCCAGGCTTCCCTCTGCAATTGCTGTGCAGGTCATCTGTACACTTGCAGTGGTAAGTACTGCTGAGATGGGCCAGGATCTGGTTTCCACATACAGGCCTCTGCTGGCCAGAGACTGATTAGTTATTTTGTTGGGTGCCAAATGAAAATGTTTCACATGCCTGTTTGAAAGTGTGGCTATGAAAGCTTGATATCTCACCTTGGATTGACCAGACTTTGGGTTCAAAGCCAGTTTAGCCCTCAGAGCAGGTTAAAAGCTGCAGCCTCCTTCCTTACCCAGCTCTGAACCTGATCCATAAACATAACATACAGGCACATTTGGAAGAAAGCAACCGGGAGCAATACTTTCTTTAGTGACCTGCCAAAGAGGGGCTCTGGATTCTTGTTTGTCCTTTGAGACACATTTAATTCTTTGCCTTTATAAACAGCTGAATTTCCTTGACATCTGAGTTCCCCAAGTCCCTCTTGTCTTTCTGCCACTTGACTTCCAGTGCAGCTGAATGAGGCTAAAACATCCATGAGGGGAGGCCAAAAGGATCAAGTGTATTGAGGCCAAGAAGCCATAAACTAAGAGTCTGGCTCCAGCTCCTCTTCCCTAGGTCAGGGCTGGCTCAAGCAGAAGCACCGAGGAGTGTTTGTGGGAGATAAAACATTTTCCAGGGCCTTAAATGCCTCATGCAGAAGACAGGCATTCACAGGGTGGATATTCCCTAGCAGATGTTTCATTCTTTGCTGTCTACATTGACTGTACATCCTGCTTTACTGTCCACATACCTTTCAGCATTTTGACTGCTACGGTCTCACAGCTGTTACTTTTGTTGATCCCAAATGCTGATGCTTCCACCACCTTCCCAAAGGCACCATGACCCAGGACTTTACCTATAGGTAAGGAAAAAGGCAGTGTGAAGGAAGGCAGGTGCAGAAGGCAGAACGGAATGAAATAAACCCCAAAATCCTAACAGGAAACCATGGGAAGAATTAAAACATCATAAAGGAAAAGGAAGGAGTGGAACATGTGCCCTTCCCAGGTGGCTGCTTGCTCTGTTGGTGAGAATAAGAGAAGGGATGATGGGAGGAACTGAAACAGAGCTGGCATGGACAAAGCAGAGGAAGGAAACGGCCCTGCAGAAGTGAAGGGCTGTTTGTTGCCCTCAAGCAGAGTGTATGGGAAAGGTAAATGTGACACCTTGCAGCAGAGCAGCCGGGGAAGCCCTGGCTGCAGCACGCAGTGGCAAGGAGGAGGTCTGGCTCACCCAGGCGCAGGCGGTCCCGCGGGAACTCCCACTTGCTGGAATCATAGGGCAGGTACTCGCACTGCTCCTCCAAGGGCACCTCGCCGGGGTCCATGATGATGGAGAGGTAGCCCGTCTTGATGTCTGCATGGGCTGGCTGCAGGAATCAGCCAACACAAAGGGTGAGGAAGATGCTCCCCTGGCACTGGGTGCTAACTCCCGGAGGGAATTTGGTTCGTTCGCTTGGCTTGACCTGCTTCCCCATGGCAAAGGCCATTCCCTGTCACCTCCATTACCACAACCTTTGCTCTTGGCAATGAGAGCACTTGAAGCATCACTCAATGACCTCCTTTTAGTGAATGCTGTCATACAGCCTCATATCACAGCAACAGTGTTTTCCCAAACCCCACTATGCCACCTCTCCTCCCCTGGGACAGTCACATACCCTTTTGATGTTACAGAAGATGAGAATAAGGAGGATCCAGAAGAAAACAGCGATTACACCAGTCCCAATCAGGATGACAATCTCCACATTGGTCCTGTCATCAGAGCCTGTGAGATGAGAGGGAAATTGTAGCTTTAGAGATTCCCATTCTGTGCCCCAGCTCACTTATCCCTAGTGGCCTGCTTCAGGATGTGGGGACGTGTGTTTGCCTGAGCTAAATGTGCTTCAGGACTACAGATCCTCCTGTAATAGCATCATGCCACTAGCAAGGCCTAGGGGCTTTTGCTGCCTCCCTGGTGTCAGAGGGAAGAGGTGTGGGACCTTGGCCACAACTCCTGCTCCTACCCCTCCATCCCCAGGGGTGTCGTGGCTGCTGGTACCTTCCACAGAGACGCTGGCCGAGGAGTTCACACAGCCCTTAGCGTTGCAGACGCTGCACAGGTAGAGCCCAGCATCCTCCTCCCTCACCCTCTGAATGCTCAGCCTCTGGTTGAAGTCCGCCAGATCAATCCCTGTAAGACAAAGAGGGTTGTGGTGGTCACTCACAGGGATGGGGGATTAATATACTGGACTCATTCAGGCTCAGAATATGGCTTCTAGTTTTTTGGCTGGTTCGTTTTAGATGGGAGAATGAAATTACACCAGCTGGTAGGGGCTCTTTTTTGTGGCCTGATGGCTCCAGAAATACCCTGGAGGGGCCTTTCCCAGGCAGTGTATGGAGGGGCCAAAACCCCTGCAGACAATGCTGGATGGGGTTGGTGCCCAGGCAACTCAGCTGGTGTGCCAAGCTCTGCTTCAGCTCCAGGACCTGTTCCTTTTTCTCTGCAGTGTGCCTGGATTCTTCCCATGCTAATTCCGTGGGATCTGGGTTGGTCCCTGTGTGAGCAATGATTCCAGCCATTGGGCTGAGAGTAAGAAGATGAATAATTTTTTTCTCTCTACTCTCCAGCTGAATGTGCACATGCAGACAGTGCTGAGCCAAGCCCTAGGGCACAGACTTGGCCAGTAAGACTGTGTCAAACTGGGATAGAACATGGTTATAACCAGAGTTCAGCCAATTCAGTGAATGGGTGCCTTTGCCTGGGCACAGCAACACCCAGAAGCCAGCAGCATTCAGCTCTAAAGCCACCAGACATGATTCCCTGCCTTTGATTCACCCCCAGCCCACTGTACCTGACACTTCTTCTACCAGTTTCTCGTCTTTGTACCAGCTGATTTCAGGAACGTGGTTGCCATCCACCTTACAGCGCATCTCTATGGAGTCACTGACGTTCACCCAAATGTCTGTCAGGTTCTGCTTGAGGCGGGGGATCTCCAGGGCTGGAGGAGCAGCACAAAGAGGAGGAGGGGAAAACGGGAAACTGATTGATCAAAAGAATATCTGTGTTCTTGGGGGCCTTTGGGTCTCTGACCCCTGCTGAAGGGTGTCTTGAGAACCCAGGTGCCCTGCCTTTGCCACCTTGAGTTTAGCTTGCTTGCGTGGCTTCCCCTGGGGACGGGCTGGGAAGCTGACGGCAGCAAGAGCATCAGCTCTCCTCTGTCACTCCCGCCTGCCCTGTGGACCCTCACCCTGCACAGAGATGTATTTCTTGTGGCAGTGCTTCTCCCGGGTCTTCCTGTTCTGCACCTCACACACGTAGTCTCCCTCCTCACCCAGGGAGATGTTGGGGATGGTGAGCAGCAAGGTGGCATCGTTGGAGTCTGGCTGGAAACGCAGCTCCCCCTGCATTTTGGTGGCATAGTGGTGGACGTTCTTGCAGTCCAGCACGAGGGGGTTGCCCTCCTCGTCGTGGAGCTTAGAGAGGTTCAGCCGATACCACTGCAGGTTCTCATAGGTGTAGTTGTCTGCATTGCAGCTCAGCTGTAGGTCCTGCCCCTCTATGGGCTCTTCCGATGGCTGGGACTCAATCTCGAACCCGTCTGGAATGGCTTTCAGGAAGGAAGTGAACATGTGAATGAGTTTTCATGGCTGAGCTGCCAGACACAACAAAATTGTCTCCTTGGGCCCGGTCCTCACCCAAGGTAAAGGAAATCAATCTAGAGCAGAACTGTGACATGCAAACTGCTGGCAACAAACAGCTTAAACCCAGCAAGTGCTAAGGGATATCCTTAAGTCCCAGAGTCCAATTAAGATGAGGCCACAAGTGAAACAAGTCTGGGAGGTCTGAATTAGGCTGTTACTGTTCTCAGCTCAGCTGCAGCATTCTGGATTGCACACATGCCTGCTTTTACACAGTCAGGCTGGACAACTGCACATGCAGAGCATCACTGGGGCAGCAACTGAAGATGTTTATTTGCCTCCACAAAAGCTGGTGGCTCTGAGAGGTACTCAACAGGTACTGCCTATGAGGCAGTAGCCACCGATAGCCAAGGTTTCTGTGGTCTGTCCAGAGAGGCATGAAGACAAACCTCTGCTGTGCCCTTGTCAGGCTCCCTGTGCCCAGCAGACAGGGACAGACTCCTGCCAGCACAGGGTACCGCTTATGCAGCTCCATATGGGCCACGACTGCTGAGCTCTGACTTCTACAGACTCAGCTTCCTCCCGCCACCAAAACCCGGTGGGGACGGTGCCGGGGGCTCCGGTCAGCAGGACCCGGGCTGGAAGCAGTGCCACTAGAGGATGCTCTCGGACCAGGCACATCCCCAGCCCAGGGAGCTGCCTGGGCCAGAGCCAGCAGGACGTCCCCAGCGCTGGAGCTAGGCACAGGCAGCACTGGCTCACCCCCAGGCCTGCCTGCCAAACTTTGCCTGTGCTGTCTGCTGCCAGGCTCCAGGCTTTTGCCGCTCAGCAGAGCTCTGAGGTAGCTCTGCTTTCCTGTTGGCCTCCCGAGCACTGTTTAAGGTGCTAACTGCAAATGACAAGATCTGGCAGGTCTGGGGTCCTCCTTGTTTCAAGCAGAGAGCTCATCTGGTGCAGTTGGAAGGGACATCTGCAATACTCACTGGTCACATAGAAGTAGATCAGCCGTTCGTCTCGACCCACTTTGTTAGAGGCAATACACTTGTACATGACTGAGACGTTGGCCTCCTGGATGGCCAGTTTGCTGACTGTCTGATGGGGGAAAAGACAACAAGGAGTTAGGAAGAGCAAGAGGGGAGAGAAGTAGGATCAGTGCTGCTCTCTGGCAGACAGGAAAGCACCAGCAAGCCTGGCCCCAGGTGGTAGCTGTACCCAGGAAAGGGTTATGCAAAAGTAGTCCCTTATTCAATAGCTTTTTGCGCATTTCTAGACTCATCTGCTGGCTCTAGGAACAGCAACATGGTCTTATTCCTGATCTCTGCTGCTTTTTATGGAGCCCAACCAACATAGATGCCTCTCCATGAAAGTAAACTTCTTGCTAAGCTCCTTGGGTCACCACAGGGACAAGCCTGTGCCCAGTAAGGGGGACATCAACAGGATGCAGGGCAGATGGACAGCTGAGCTTCCAAGCTTTATAACAGTGGGGAGAAAGGGAAAGGACACCAAAGCTCTGATTCTCTGAACCCTCTCCAGTTAAGTGACTACTTGGTGTCCCACAGAGTTCAGTGGAGTTTACAGATACTTACAGACCTGAGAACACTCCTTTAATCCATAAGGGGAAAATAAACCTGTGAAAGCATCCCAGCTCTCACCACTTCAGGAAAGCTGTCATCTTCTCTCTTTAAGTGTACATAGGCAGGGCCCTAAAAGGTTTCCCCTCCCTCCTTCCAACAAGACATGACTAAAGGATGGGCAGAGAGCCAGGCTGCTGTCCTGGGAGCACAAACCCAAGAGATGCTGCCTCCAAATAAGCCAGGAAAGGCAGCAGGGTAGTAAGGATGTTTTTCTCCTCCCAGCTCACACTGTACATGTGTGAGAGGCCAAATGTGTTGCAAGCACTCCCCTTAGAGGAGATCTGCAGTTTGAAGCACAGGTTTCTCTTCCCTCCTAGTTTAAATGACAAGTGGATCCAAGCAATAATCCCTCTAATGAGACAATGTTTAACACGAAAAAAAATATTCTTCCTACAGGGAAACTACTTTGCCTTTTACTATTCATCCCATTGGGAAGCATTTCCGTTGTAAGTGGCAACATATTAGCCTGTGTTAATCAAAGGAACTGAATTCATTCAGTGCATATTCAATACAGCTGAAGTGACTTTATTACTAGTACTTTTGTGTGTTGCCTTTTCCGTTTCTTGGGGTTATTCAATACAGCTGAGGTGACCCTACTGCTGGCACTTTTGTGTGCTGCTTTTCCTGTTTCTTGGGGATTTTCCTTCTAATCTGCGCTATTATGTTTGTTGTTGAGCTTTCTGGATTTGATGTCATCCTGCAGTGCATGGCTGTGCACTGCACACCCTACAGCTCATTCTGGCCTTTCTGGACAGAATAAAAACCAGAGGAGGGTGGCAGGAGTAAAAAGGCAGAAAGGAGAAAGAGAGAAAGCAGGTTTGAGGACATAGCATCCTACTGCAAGTTTAAGAGCTCTTTTAGCCCAGGACTCTTGCATTGGACCATATGACCAAAGTTAGATCCCCAGGACAGTTACAACTAAGTAGACAGAATGAGAAGGACACAGCTGAGGAGCAGGAGGAAAACATTGAGGAATACAAAGATAAGATCTAAAGGGACCAAGACCAGAGTCAGATGTGGAGGGGACACAAGGGCTTCTCACCCAGGAGCTCCCACCACCCATGCTCGCCTGCTTGAGAAGCATCTGCCCCTGCCACCCTTTTGGCAGAGTGATGAACTCCCGCCAGGCCAGTGGACGGGAAGTGCCTTTGGAGGTGTGTAGGAAAACAGGAAGTGACTTTCGGAAACAGGGGCCCCTTTGTTTGTTCTGCATCCCTCTGTGAGCGGCTGGTGCCCGACACCAGTGGGAACAGGAACACCGTCATGGCACAGACCTGACACTCGCAGCTACCAGAGAGACAGAGAGAAACAGGCAGCAGATCGTATAGGTCACATGCTGCAATAAGGGAGAGATGTTCCTTCCAGAGAGGAAACGCTGTGATGGAGAAGTGGGCTCTGGAAGGCACATATGCTGCAATCACAAACCTGCAGCAGAGGGATACCAGCATCTCCATACCACCCTCACACAGCTGGGATGGGGGCAGCTGGATGAAATGCCCGCCACACACATGCACATTCCCAACGCCAGAGTTTTCCTGGTCAGCCTGTGACTCCTGCTCTCTCTTCCCAGCTGCCCAGGCTCGGTACAAAACCAGAGGAGGGAAGCCAGGAAACTCTCCCACAATATATATGGAAACATCTCTTTGTCCCT
>JBCJKH010010316.1:0-13441 GCA_039877255.1 Loriculus beryllinus | reverse complement strand
AAGGAGCAATTCAGAACAACTCATCCTTTTCAACACTCACCCCCCCCCCCCCCAAAAAAAAAAAAAAAAAAACTAGAGAACTGATGCATTCCGAAGCTTACAACATCCTGTGGACATTCTGCCACCAACTCCTCTATTCTCAATTTGAGATGCTTCCCTCCCAGTGAAGCTGCATTATTTAATACTCACTCAAACCCTTGCAAAGAGAGTTAACAAGCAGGACAGCAATGTCTCTAGAAAGCCTCCTGTTATTTAAATGAATGTTAACTAATTTTCTATGATGTGCCCAATTGCATGATAGAGTGGATTTTTCATCTAATAAAAATCCCTGCAACACTGGTGACAAGTTTGCAGATGATGATACCTGGGCATTATAGACTCTTTAGAGAAAGAAAACAAGTATGGTGAAGCTGGATAACATGGGAGCATTCACGTAAGACAAGTCATGACAGCACCAACTTCCATACCAGTGTCACTTCTGAAATTACTACAATCTTCCAAATCACCAAGATTTAGTATTGTTTCAGACCTTACTTTTTGTGTATTTTGTGTCTCTGGAAGGAGCAATTAAGTGAAATCCAATATTAAATAAAGCACATTTTTCTTTTTAAACTATCAATTAAATTACATCCCTATTGGATAACTTCTCTGTTTAATCAGTGCTTATAGGATAGTTTGTGTTTTAAAATCCTTAACAGATATTTGCAATTCTCCACTACTGTAAAAAATTTGCTATATATAAAACTGAGATAATGGAGTAATCAGCCAGGCCTGTGATGTATAACTGAGTTACTAGCTGGGAAACTATGTGAAATGCTATCACTGCTTCCAAGGTGATGTTTCGTGAAACAATGACTGGCTTTGATCGCACATCAAAACACACCTAGAAGTTCAGGTATGTGCAAGTGATGTAACAGTATGTGTTAAACAGTTAAACAAATAGTTTAACTGTTTGTGATAAAAAAATAAAAAGACAAAGAGAAAGCTATGTCGAGCATTAATTCAAGTCAACCCACGACAGCAGCTTATATTGTAAACGTAAATCATATTTCCCAATGTAATTGATTTAGTAAAGCCTGAAGAAGTAACCACCATACAACCTTTATTTTAGAAAGCAGAAACATGGATGACAGTGGAGGTAGATGTACACAGATGACAATCCAGAAGCAAAGCGCGTATTCAACACAAGTAAAACAGAAGAAAACAAATAAAACCCCATGCACTGTACAATCAGGAGGCAAACCCCACATTTCAGACGCTGCTGGTTATCATTATGACCAGGTTTACGCATCACAAAATGGGTCAGAACAGGAGTACAAAGGCATTGGGCATTACCTCAGTAGGTGTTGGAGAGAGCAACTGAGGTGACTGCAAACAGCAACACACAACAAATTAGTGATACAAATTCATGCATGATGTTACTTGTGAGAAGAACTACTCTTCAAATATCAATATCCATGTGTAACACATGATACAGTTGGAAAACCACCTGTCATTTAAGTCAGGGCAATTTTGGGTTTTAAGTAAGTAAATAAGGAATAAAATACAAATAATTTCATAGGAAGATTTTGCTAACTTCTTTACCGCAAAATCCTGGGGTCTGGTGAGGCCAGTCCTCTTGCCATTGCTGTACAGTCATTTTCCTTTCAAAATTAAATACTATGTTTGGTTAGTTGAGCAAAACAAATCTACTGAAACTATAGCGGCTGCAGATAGTAGCTAGGATGCTTTAATTTGGAACACAGGGTTTATTCCTGCCCTGGTAGTATCAAGGATATAAATATCTGGAGCAACATGAAAATGTGCAAGCTGGATTGCAAGCACAGCTCAAAACCACCTCGGAGTGTGTGCAATGCCTGAGTCCTCACAGGAGGTGGGTGGGAGGTTGTTTAGTCTACACACCTCTCCCAAGCTGAGATGTAAATGGGCAGTTGAGGAGGGCAACAAACTATCAGTGCCCATGAGTTTTGATATAGAAAGGCAGTGTTTATACCCCATTGGTTCCATAGGGCTAGGAAGCAGCTTTTGGTTTTGTGAAATCAGAAACCTAAGCCTCATTTAAATCCTTTACCAGATACAATCTTAATTCTTTCAGGATGCATTATAATGAAGCTACTGTGGTTCAGTATGGTATGGACAGAGTTTGGAAGACAGTCTGCAAAACCTAACATATGTGCAGCATTTTACTTAAGAGTAGTACTGAGACTTTAGTGGTACTGATTAAGAGGTTATTATAAATATCATGGCTATTATTTATAGCATTTATTTCACTTAAACCTATAGAGAACAAATGAGATTTCCATTCTAGACCAAGTATATCTTTCTAATATAACTAGCATATCTAAGAGGTTTGATTTGTAAAAACATGTCTAAAAGTATAGAAAAAAATCAGAACTTCAAGTGAAAGGTAGTTATGGTTAATGAAAAAAAGCTAACTTGCATGACAGGAGTTATATACAAATATGCTTCACAAAAAAACAGAATTAGTATTAGATTATGCTAAATTAAATTTCACTAGCACAAACTGCATCATATTAGCACTGTATATGAAGAGGTTAAAATGCATGCATGACATGAGGATGAACTTTAGTAAGGAATAGTTGAAAGAAATCTGTACTTGGAAAGTGATACCATTGTTGTGTTATGAAAATAACATGGTATACTTTTTAAAAAAAGAAAAAAATCACAAAAGACATTTGGCTTCGCTTCTGATTTTTGCATTATAATTAGCAATGGCTCCTGTTTCCTACCGCATGCATGAACTCCTCTCAGAGAAAAACATACTTTAATTGCATGTCATCTGCTTAAAAAATGATCACAGAAAGTTCCACAGACTAAAAAGTGAAATAAACGTCACACTTGTTTTCATGAAAGGCCTTATGAATGAATGGATGACGTGATTCAATTAAATGAAGTTATACCAGTTGGTGGGGTTGTTTTTTTCTTGAAATTATGCACATGATAATAATGCACAGAAAATCTCAAATTCATAGTAAAAAAAATACCCATGTTTCAGTAACTCCCCGTAACTATGCCTGTCATCTGAAGAGTAACTGATATATGGAGAATAGGAGATCATATCTGGGCGGTCAATGTTATAGATGGCTTTATTTTTAGGAAGAGCAGCCAAATCCCTGTAGTCAAGAATTTCATCTCCAAGCTTTGCCTAAGAAAAGGAGGAAAGAAAGCAGTGAGAATAAGAAAGAATACGATCAGGATACAATGAGGAAATGATCAGATAAGCACAGGTAATCATAGAATTAAACCACTTTTTCTGTTTGTGCACATTTAAATATATTTACTACACAATGCCAAATATTACTGTTTTCTTTTTCTGTACTGGTGCTTTCTACTTTTCTTTGCCATTCACATTTGGTTAATAGGAGTAGCAAGGCATTACTGATGTTCGCTTGGTTATATCTCACTTATCGCTAGCTAGAGAAAGACATACGTGGGACAGATATTATAGTGTCTTTCAGGCAAAATACCCTTCATTTTAAAGTGGTTTTGGTGTGCAGGGTTCCCCTACCATAAGCAGCACTGAATAATCAAATACGTGTTTTCAACATATACTCTCCAGATGCTGAAAAACGTTAGCCAGGTCTTTAATTTTTCCCATTCAGCTGTGTCCCACAGCTTCACCTCCTTTCCTGACTATGTCTAAGTGGCCCTTAATTATGGGTCGCAAACCAGCAGATGATGGATTTGCACCATGCTGGATTAGTCGGAAGATCATAGATGCCACTTAAGTTCAAATCCTTTCATGAGACTCACACAGCCAACAGAAGGAAAAGAACTATGTTACTCCCCATTCTCCTCTTACTACACTTATTCCAAAAGTATAATTATCAAAATGCCGCTTTTGACCAGGTTATCCTTAGGATAATGGTAAGCTGCACCAAAACCATGTCCAGCACATACTATTTTGTAGAAACAATGACAAGTTGGCCACATGAGGAGTGGAGAAATGGGCAGTGTCATGGTCTCATTCCTAGCTCAGGCTTTGCAGAAGATAAGAATGGTAAGCTTCTTGTTGGCAACAATATGAGTGAATCTTGCTATTTCCTGAATATCTCTCTATAATCAGCTATAAAACTGTAATAATGTTTTCCACATGCAAAAATACGAAAGTATCCAGGATTTATGCATGCAGTGATAATATTTTTTTCTTAGTATGAGCTAAAATAAGTTCAGTAGATTTTCCAGGGAAGTTTTCTATTAGGTTAATCATACAAGAAATAATTAGTGTGACAACTTTCAATTTTCCATTTTTCTCAAACAATGTATGAATTTGTGCAAACGTAAGCAACATGGAAAAGAGAAAAATTCCTCTTAACTAAGAAAGTGGAAAAAAGCTGCCATTACTGTTATATATTCTTGTGGACTGGCTGTGTGACAACGGACATTTTGTGAGCAATTCAGAGGCCTTGGTGCTGGGCAGATTGCAAGAAAAAGAGATAAACTGATGAGGGAGTGCAGAAACACCAGCTGCAAGGACACCGAAATCAGTGAGAGAAAGAGAGCTGAGAAGCAAGTTCCCAAGAGAGCATTATCCAATCATAGCATTGTTTAGGTTTAAGGTGCCCAATTAACAATTGCCAAGTCTGTGTAGCTGTACTAAGAATCTCTATATAAGAGCAACACTTTGTTTTAATAAAATGGCATTCACTAGATGATATTGGTCGTCTTAGTGTTGTCTGGAGGAATCTCGCTCCAGCATATTCTCATCCTCAAAACTAATGAAAAAATATCTTTTAATCAAATATGTGATTCTTCAGTTGTCTACAGATGTCACCTTTCATACAGCTATTTTAACAAGTTAAAGAGCAATGAGATAGCCCCTTGATGGAAATAAATCCCTCCCTACTGAGAGCCAATGGCAAGCTCTGATGCAGAGACAGGTCATGCAAAGAAGGAGTCCATCAGGGCTGTTTCCAGAAGACTCTGGGCAGCATTGTACCTACAAGGAAGACCAAGGAGGCTGTGATAATTTCTTTTCTAAGGTATCCAGGGCTGTGAATACCATTCTATTGAACCCAATGAAGTTCAGAATTGGGAATATTTACATGTGAATTACGGTAATTTTTGCCCCTATTTCTCCATGTAGATGTGCAACTTGAGATCCTCCCACTAGACTTCAGAACTGACAGGAGTAAAACTTACCTATTTATGTAACTCTCTTCAGTTTAATACCAAAATGTAGGCAAATTTGGATTCAAGAACCACCTTAGAGAGACAGTTTCCTTCTCAACACTGAAGTCTATAAACATCCAGCCTACACTGGTTTTTGGTTTTTTTTTTTATTTTATTTTACCTACTTTCAAATACGCTATGGAAGGCTCAAATTACAGATAAGAGGTTTCCAACCATGTCTTCAATAATCTGGTATTTTGGCTTCTGCTAAACCATGCTCTAATTTTTTAATATCTATTCATTTGGAACATGTAATTTTTCAGGTGTATAAACTGCAAATATAATCTGTATAAAAATACGCATTTAAATTCCCAGTATGACAACATACAACACAGATATGTAACCTAACCTAAACCTTCAAGCTGTTTATATTGGGTTGGAGCACCTAATTCTATCTTCATAAAATATAGGTATGTATAAAGAAAGACTTTTATTCAAGCTTTATTTAATGTCATAATTTAGAAATCAACGGATTTCTAAGTGGTATTTACAGACTCTGAGAGGACATCAGCACTAGGGTAAACTTTAGACTGGATATAACGAAGCCATCACTGAAGATCATGAGAAGATGTCCATCAGCTTCAAATAGCACTGACCTGTATCCTTTCTCAGTCCAAGAAAACACCAAAGTCTGGTATCAACAGCTGAAGAAAAAGTGGAATGGCTTTAGCAAGCCATTTGTAAACCACATTCAGGTTTAGTCAGAACATGCGTTCTTTATCTTTCTCTAGCTAACCACTCAACCATGACCTAGAAACATGACTCCCATGAGATGGCATGTTGTTCAGGACAATGGCACGGCTGACCTGATGCATTTGAAAGTATGAGCACCACGAATTCACGGGTCCTAAGCTTTAACTGTTTTCTCTAAATTCTCTTCTGCCCAACATGGTACTTCACTGAGCTCACCAGCTGTGAAGGCACAATTTCACTATTGGTTTTAAGGGTCTGAATCCATGCTCCTGCTGAAAGCAGCTGTCCTGTGTACGCCTTGCCACTTTGGTCTACCTTCTGTTCTACGTCAGCATCACAGGACATGTAGACGGCTGGGTCTTTTCTTCCCTCTTTGGCTGGCTGGAGGTTTTTCCTCCTTTATTTTTTCAGCTGAATATGGTCTCAGATCTGACTGATCATACCTCTGTGTACCCACCAGTACTAGCATCAAAGAGGAGACAGGAAGACATGGCCAGGGAGGGACAGGGGTACATGTGTGTGACCTTCCTTTCAGTGGTAGCATGAATTTAGGTTTGGAAAAAAAAAAAAACATGAAAGCACCCAAGTTAAATCTTGATCATGTATGTAAGTCATTACACTCCTGTAATAGAAAACAGATGTACAAGACAGCCAAAGAATCATTTTGATAATATAGAAGTCAAGTAACATGTTTTTAATTCTTTTTATTTTCCTGTTCGTGAAAGCCAAAGTAAGACTTAATCAATCTCACAGCTTTGACAATTAAGCAGTCAGAGATGAGACAGATATAGCAAAAACTTGCACGCCTCTGGGGAATCTTTCTTCCTAATTGACTCATATTTGCTAGACAACTTTATTTTTTTCACGGTCTCAGCTGCCTCTAAAGTATATTAAAGCAACAAATGTTAGAGCTGTGTGCTGATTTAATGATATCCTTTAAGAAAATCCCTCCACTCTGTTCCCTCCCCCCCAAAAAAAAATACCCCAAAAAAGAGATTGGAGGTTTGTCCTTGACTTTTAGCTGCCGGTGAAGCATATTTAAAGCTGTAATCACAAACATCAAGAAGAACAGTACCACCCAATAGTTAGATAAATGTCACTTAAAAACATAAATCTTAGAAGAATGTTCATGCTTATGAAAACAATGAAGTGGTGGATGGCTGGAGAGATAGAGAGCATCTGGTCAAAGAAACTGCTTACATGACAATGTAAGCACAATGATTTATCTTCAAAGTATTTGAAACGATAGTTTTTTTACTGGGAATATACAACTAGAATCCATCAGTATGGAGCTCTACTAGAAGGAGTACTCAAGAACAGCAATGAGCATTTACATAAGGGGCAGTTCCTCCACTTCTTGCTCAGTCTTACTTTCATAAAGGTTAGATTACACCCAAAATAATTTTTGCTTTAAGAAAAAAGACACATTTGGCTGCAAGGCACTTTTTCCTTGTCTTACTGTAGTAGATAAAAGCCCTTAATCTTTGTAAGAATAAGCTCTCTGGCAGTCAACCGTATCTCCGGTAATTTCCTCTGTGTATGGTAACCAGTGAGAATAACCTGCCTACCTGAGGGATACTTGGACAGGATAAAGAGTAGCTCTGGCAGTACTAAAGCTTTCTAGGAGATCTTTGTTCAGATCGTGCCACACTTGTGGATATTTTTTACCTGTTGGTAGTAGCCTTGGGCATTTCGCCCTGACCATTAGCTACAGCAATTATGACAATCAAGGTACACCTGGTATTGAAAAAATACTCTGCATAAGCTTTTATCATACTTTCTATTTTAAATTCTCTCTATGAGCTTTCCAGAGCTAGGACTTCTTAAACCATAAACACATCAAAGGTCCTCTGAGGTTAGAGACTGCCTTTTGTCAAGGTCCCAGTCCTGCAATCACACACTTGATTTAAACAAGTTGTGTTCAAATTTAAGCTTGTAATCTACCTGTGGGCTGTACTGTTTACTTAAACTTTTCTCTTTAGAAAGCACTGTGGTATTTTGCATGCTTTGGTATAAGCCAGCTCCAGTTGTAATATAAATGTTATAAATACACTACAAGAACCAAGAGGAAACTGCCAGAGTTCTGTTATGGCAAATGCAGTATTCAAATATTTTAAACGTGAGAAAGTAAATTCTATTTTAGAGGAGTCACCAGCTGCAGTGGTTTGGAGACACCAACTTTCTACACAATGTGTTAAACGTAGGAGGAAGCACAGGGTTTTCCACATCCCACAGACTGAATTTCACTGTGAAATACTCACATAGATCACACGGCTTGGGGAACCTGATGTACTTGAAGCAGGTACAGAAATAATACTCTCAGAGGAAGTCCTCGTTTCCTATGGCAGGAGAAGAGAAGCGAACCAGAAAAGAAATAGAGGAGAGGCTGAGTAAATGTAACTGGGCAGGTCAAGTTACAAGATGATATACTGGCAGCATTTTTACTCCAAGGTTATACTGTCAAACCAATCTACATTGCTTCTGGGAAGTGTCGCACTATGTGCCAGTCACTCAGAGGAAAGAGAACAACATTATGCAGGGCATCCGAATCACCTAATAGGTTGGCTTTCCCCTCTCTGATCGTAAGACTACGAGGTTGATTTTAATAGTCAACAGGTTTTGCTGTGTTTTCGATCATTCTGGCACTTAGAATGACAGACTTTCATTGTTTTCTTTTCGCATCATCCTTTATGATGAAAAATATAATTACTTTTAAATAATAAGGGCTGCTGTTTAAAAGGGTTATGAGATGCAATGGTATTACCCATGAGTGAACAGACCTGACATTTATAATTGAAGATTAAACAAATCTTACCATGAAATCAATAGGTTTACACCCTATTTTACCCGATATATCAATTCTGGGTGATAATCTTTCCCATCTATAGGAAAAACTGCCCCTGACTCAAAAAGTACATATTCTCCCATGTACTCAGAATGACCATCATTTACTGTCTCACGAAAGGATGACACTTCTTACCTAGAGGTTACAACTGTTCAAACCTTTAAAAGGTTTTTAGCAGTATTAAGCTGTCAAGTTGCATCCTTCTTATTGCTCCAGTCTCTATTTGAAGTATTTACTTGCTTTGAGAAGCAATATGTGAATATATCTGCACTGTATTGTGTTAGCAGAGCAAACAAACTAAATGATCACAACTATCCTTCCACTGACCTTTAGCCCAAATAGCCCCATGGCTATCTGAGACAATATGTGGAGGTACTTATCCGTATAAAAAAATATCCAGTTTAATTGTTTTGGCATGTCTGAATGGGGTTTTGGAATTTTCTCCCTCTCATTTTCAATTGTACACACTCAGAAATCCAAAGGGACAAGCGTGGAAATAAAGAGTATTATCTGAAAAATACTTGTGGCTACTGTTGAGATGATCACTTAACACAGACAGTGTAATTGCCCTGCTCTCCTGTATAGTTAAAACACACTGCAGTTTTCCAAAACTTGTGTAAATGACATGAAATGCCATCAATGCACAGCTGTCATGTAGAAGCCACACTTCTCTTTCATGATGTTCCAACAGGAGGCCTAATGTAGTGGAGGAAAAAGAACCAAACCTAAAGAAAACTCCACTATTCCAATGTTTTAAACCCTGTTGAAGTCATATGTCATTTCTGAATAAACACTGGCATTCCCGAGATAAAGCTTCAGAGCTTCTTTCTGTGTCATGTGGATCAGTGGACTATGTTTTAAGATTAGAGTGTAACATGCCCTTGAAACACATAAAATACCTGGCTGAATGGCTAAATATATTTAATAACTCTTCATGAATTCATGGAGTTTTTTAGTGATCTTCCCTCAACTTGGAGGTGCCATCTTGTTTTTAAGAAGGCCTACAGGGATGCTGGAGAGGGTCTCTTCAGCAGGGACTGCAGTTATAGGACAAGGGGTAATGGGTTAAAACTTAAACAGGGGAAGTTCAGGTTGGATATAAGAAAGAAGTTCTTTACTGTGAGGGTTGTGAGGCATTGGAATGGGTTGCCCAAGGAAGCTGTGAGCACTCCATCCCTGGCTGTGTTCAAGGCCAGGTTGGACAGAGCCTTGGGTAACATGGTCTAGTGTGAGGTGTCCCTGCCGATGGCAGGTGGCTGGAACTGGATGATCTTAAGACCCTTTCCAACCCTAACTGTTCTGTGATTCTACGACTACAATTCATTAAAATTTCTTATTTGTGCAATCCAAGTCTCATCTTGTTAAGATATTTCTGCAGATTGATTCTGTGATTCATTATGCTATTCAGGTACTCCCACAATTTTTCCAATTTCTCCTCCCAGCGATTAAAAGTCACCCATTCCACAGCTCACACATGCTCTTTTTTCTCTACCCAATTCATTACCCCTTTTAGCATTCCCAGTCTATGCCTACTGCACATACTATAGATTTTGCAATAAAAACCTCACATCTCAGTTCACTCCATTGCCTCTGTTCAGTTCTTTTCTCTGTACTATGAATTTTTACTCTTCCTCCATTTATGTTTCCTTTATGCCTTTTGATAACACTTATTCTGTTTCTTGCTAATTTGATTTTTTCTGTCTTTTCCAGGTTTATCTCTTCGATTTATAATCTCACTCTCTCTTTTCTTCTTGCTGTCACTCTTTCACATCTTCTTTCACACTTGCACTCCATCTCCAAAGGTTCAAACTGTACTGTCACTTACTCTTTCTGCCTTTATCACCTACTTTAATTACACGCTGCGCATGTATGTACATAAATATATAGAAAGATAACTTTAAAAACAAACTGCAAATGTTGACCAGAAAATTTCTCAACCAGTATATCCCATTCCCAGCTTTACAAGTTAGACTGAAAAGTCCGTAAGGACCCTCTTTGAAGTATCATTCTTCTTCTTGGTTTATTCTTTCAATAATAAGTGTAAAGACCAAAAAGGAAGAAGAAAAACAGAAGGGAAAATTACTAGACTTGGGAAAATGTTTTGAGTTCCAGTCCAGCTTTTTTTTCCCTACTCATGTAAAACTCCCACTGACTTGTCGATACAGATCTCTTCCTCTCTTCTGGGGAAGGCACAAACTCTCAGTGCTCAAATGAGTCAGCCCTTACACAGTATCTTACCAGTACACTTTCTTTGCCATTGTAAGAAAAGGCAGCTAAGCAGGAACCCAGTACAACCTTGTCTGTAGTCTTAAAATTTATTTTCAATAAATTACATGGGGTTTTAGCCTTACAATTTCAGCTACTCAGCTAGAATAAAATCTTTAGGAAGCCTGAAATACCGCTTAATAGTACCAGGCTGAATCAACAGCACTTAAAGTATTTTTATAATTGAAAACATATATTTTATATATACATTGCATAATTTTAAATATACATTAAACCAATACATTTCCTACTGAAACACTACATATTTGGTATTCAGAGCTCACCATGAAGAATACCAGAGCAATTGCTTCCCATACAAATGGGTACAAAAGATACAGCCAAGACCCTTCAGGGTAAAGCCCAAACCAAATTTTTTTTCCAGTTTAGTCAAAGTTGCACTTGCTGAAACACCAGATTTGTAAACACTCTTTTTATAGCTGCTGCTTCCTGCTGTTCTCACTTGCTCCATGTGCCTTCTGTCCAAGTCTGGATGAATCAAAGCAGAGCTTTTTTTGAACAAGGGTACCAAGCATACCAGTTGGAGCATCAGAGAACATCAGAACTGAAAAACCCCATACTTGGCCTCTGCATTAAATGAGATTGTTGTATCTCAGCCCCACCAATTCAGAGGGATCATTTCTCCAACTACAGATTAATTCTTCATTTCCCAGGGGCACCTTATTCATCTGCTAACCCTGTAATTATTAAAGTTGCCAGAACTCCCCCCTTTTCCCCGTGCACACAGACAGATGCACAAATCATCCAACTTAAGGAGGTACTTAAAGCCAGAGATTAAATTAAGTTGGAGCTGGCTTGCCAACATGTTACAAACAAATAATAAAAAAGAAATTCCAAGGAGATTTTTGTTGTTGATAAAAAAAACAAAGAAAAAGTCCTCTGATCTTTTAAGTGCAGAGCCACATAAAAAGGGAAGAGGTCATGAACTGATCACATCGTAATAAGACAGAAGTTAAAAATTAACTTTTTCTTTCTTATTCATATTTTTACATTTTTCCTTATTCAGCTTATTCATATAGCTCATAGGTCAGCATTCCCTGAAGCTGTAGCTTTAATCACTAAGTAAAAGCAGACTATTTATATTAAATTATTACATTAACCTACTAGATTTTCATAATCTAAAATTTAAAATTACAGTAGTGAAAAAATTAAAAGGCCAGCCCTTCCACTGGAAAAAAAGGGATAGAGAATAACGTGATCATGGAATAACACCACGTATTATATACAGTCTTTTTACCTTGTTTTTTTCTTCAGCCTTTGCAGCCTGTCTACAAACTGGATGCCAAATGGATGTACCTGGAAAGTAAATTTAAAGTTCTGCTTAATTCTGTTGCCCAATAAGAATCTTAAAAGAATTAAAATAAGAACATCATTAAACCTGCCTATGAGGTTTTATAAATCACAACTTATTGATTCCAATCCCATCACCATTTCATGGATACTTTCAAAGCTAAAACTGACAACTTCTCAATATCAGTAAGCCTGATTAGATAAATATTAAACACTCCATGCACTTTAGAAAGCTACATGTACTTCAATATGTGAGATCAGTATCTATACTTGAGTGATATGGGATCTCTGGAGCTCTTCCAGCCCCTCATGACCAGAGCAGGTCCCATTAGAGCAGGCAGCTCAGTGCTGTGCTCAGTTGGATTCTGCATATCTCCAAGGATGCAGAACTCACAGCATCTCTGGAAAACCTGTTCCACCCCCATGGTAAACTTTTCTTTTTCCATGTGTGTAGTCAGAATTACATGCTCTCTTATAATACATAATCTTGTAACAGTCTGGCCCAGGTCATAGTAAGTAGCACACTCTGATGGGATGAAGCAGCATTTAACACTAGCTGAAAATCCAGTCTTTCGTATTATTCACTGTACTGATCTTGCACTTCCTGTATGTTTGTCTCTCACAAGTCAAATACTAGGGAACTGAATACATTCAGTATTCAGGGGACTATCCATCTTGGACGGAGCAGGAAATACAGAATGAACCAATTCTCCACTTCATGTAATTACAGAAGAGAGGATTATGAATTCCAGAGATGAAAGTAAACATTACGTGTGAGAAAGAAACTTAATAGTTTTGTATTAATAAAAAGGAAAAAAAAAATAATCTTTTTAAAAGCTGAACACAATGATAAATACTCAGAATTCAACTGAAGTGGAATGTGTTTAACTATATAAAATAATAATTTGTGAGCTTTAATAGCAAAAAGGAACCTTTATGTTTTCGTCAGCCTGAGCTCAGACGAGCTACAAACCAATGCTTCCACACATTTAAATAACGTGAGTGTACTGCAATTTCTGCTTGACTTAATGGGAAGCTGAGAACCTTTGTGCTTAATGTTTACACTGGGTGGAGAGCACCAAGAGGAATTATTGGAAATGCTTTGTTTTCACAGCAGTTTGATAGTTTTCTAACCAG
>JBCJKH010010315.1:20636-60312 GCA_039877255.1 Loriculus beryllinus | reverse complement strand
AGAAGCATGCTGGTGCGGCTAGCCATCTCATTAAATTCGATTCTTCCCATCTTGTGGCATTGGCACAGCTAGGGCCTGAAGGAATGCAGGATGAGGGAGGTGACCTCCGCGTGACAGGGACAGTGTGGCTGACTGAAGAGTAATGTGCAATAATTTGCAAGTCTGACTTGCTCTTCTTGCAGAGTGAAAGTTTTTGAGATACAGTTTCTGATATGAAGTGAATTAACAGAAGAGATGGGAGTGTTTGTACGCAAATCCAGATATGGCTCTACAGGCTCATCTCTGGCTACTGTGTGCGGCAACAGCAGCGAAGATGGTCACACCTCCCATGTAACAGAAATATATTAAAATTTATAGCTTTTATTTGTAAACTCACAGATCATGTGCCACACTGTGTAAAGTGTGAATCTGTTTTATTTTTTTTTTCTTCTGGTTTAGTGTTCAGAGTTAGTGTCATCCTAATTAGTTTCCACTGACAGAATAAATATTGTTCCATCTGTGCACTATTACAGTCAGCGAGTGAAGGTTTGAAACACTTGAGCAGTGGATGTCAAGTAGTCTGTAAAGGGACTGGAAAGCAATTCATTTTGGATTATTTTGCATATATCACTGTTCAGAAGAAGGTTATGGGAGCAGTTCTCATCTGTACTGTTATCATCCCAAAATTATGCCAAAATTTTGTTCCTTTTTTCAACAGAATTTACTTGATAATGCTCGTGAATACTAAAATGAAAGGATTTCATGCATTATGACAACATGAAAACATTAAGCCCCCTTTTCTTTTAATAACAAGTTTGCAAATGTGTTTTAATAGGGAAATATTTATTATCATATTGCTGAAATTGGGCCAGATGAACTAATATCCTTTCTTATTAAGCAATCGTGAGACCAGAGGCAGATCAACTTGTCAGGAATCTCCTTTTCCAATGCAAATACCATGTAAAAGAAAATGCACATTTATGAAAGGTAACTGTTTATTTAAACCTTATTCCTGGAAATTTCTTTGATTGTGGTTAAAGCAAATGAAATTAAAAAGCAAGTCAACGCTATATTTAAAGTTCACTTGGTGTTGTTTTGGAGGGCTCTGAAAAAACAGTCAGGAGAGACAGGCACATAGAGTTCTCTAAGAACTAGAGTTAGTTTCTGGCTGCAAGTCTGACATTGAAGACATTTCTTGTGAGTAATAATCCTTTACTTAATGTGATGGACTTTTCCATTTCAACTTCTTGTCCTTCTTGTAGCTTGATTAAACAAATTAATTTTTACATAACTAGAAATCAGCACAGCTCTTCATGAAGATGTTGTTTGGTATTTAAAAAATAGTCTTAAAAGAACATTAACATTGCCACTATTTAAAAAGACACAAATCCCTGGCAGAGTCCTTAAGAAATGCTGTTGACTATATAAATCCGATTACCCAAATTCTTTCTTAAAGGAAGCAGGATCATATCTGATGATACTATTAAATGTATAGCTAATACCACCAAGTATCCAAAAATATTCAGTATCTGCATATTATATTAATGACTGAAATTCTCCAGTATATGTCCCTTTAAATATCCTTTCTTTTTCCTCCAAATTCTCAGCAACATTAAAGTGGAGAGATATGTAAATATTTTGTTAGCAATTATATAATGTGAACCTTTAATTTGCATAAATTATTATATTTAAAGAATGTGCATTCTGCTATAGAAAACAGTTGACTTGCCAACCTCATTTTAAAGGTTATAGAAACCTGTGCAGAATTGCTGGGGGGGAGGTTGTTTTGGTTTTTGTTTTCTGACTAAGTTATCACATGCTAAAGTTATCACATGTGAAAGAAAAAAGATGCACTTGCTCTTCTGTTTTTCTTAAGATGTTGAGAAATAGTACGTTTCACTTTGAATATATTGGTTTTATTCTTAGAAGAAAATAAAGCTACTTTTATTTAGACATTTAGATTTTTGCCTCCCTTAGACATAAGTGAAGCAAAAGCAGCGCTTAATGGGAACTTAACAATTCAGCCTTCTTTCCTGGAAGCTTCTGTTATTCTTTTATATAAATTTTCCTATAGAGATTAAACTGTATGGCAATTTTAAGGAACTAAATCTCATAAAAGAAATAGCTTTAGAGAAGTGTTATTCTACATTATGTTTAAATAATTAGAGTTTTGTCTTATTGAAATATATGTTCTTTGGATTTTAAAAGAGATAAAAGCATGAATATTGGCATGATTAGAAAATTATATTGTGTCACAGTAAGATTGATTGATAGGTAGATGAATGACAATCATCTAAAAGGTTTGTAGAAGTGAATGTGTATTCTACCCTGTTTAGACAAGCGTTTTTGTGTTTACCTGAGTTATAAGAGGGTTATGCAGGTGAGAAGAGGCTTCTTGTCTTTCCGTATTTGGTTTGTGCATGTCACGATTTTTGATGTGTAGCCCATCATATATGAAAGAATAAGTTCACACTGAAACAGAGGGTGCTTTAACAATTTCACAACTGTTTTTATATCATCTTTACACCAGAAACAAACAAGTGAACAAATGGAAACGCATCAAAATTAAATGCGTGCTGAGAAGGCACACTGGCCTTTAATATTGGCTGTCTGGTAAGGACCTCTTATTTCTCTCTGGTAAGGACCTCTTATTTATTTAAGCATTTTTTTAAACAATTTCTGAATCCAGCAAGGCCAAAGAGATGCACATCTCTGAGAAAATTATCAAGAAATAATTTAAAGGTTATAGTTAGAGAGCTGCCTTTCTATTATTATTAAACCATTTTAGTGATTTATTTTTTCTCCCACCCCTCCTTTTTTTTTCTTTTCTTTTTCTTTCATTTATTATCTGTCCCCTAAAGGCCTCCTACACATTGAAGTCCACAGTGGAACTCACTAGTAGGGATGAAGCAGAGAAACCACTGCAGGATTCCCTATTTCAAAGCTGAACCAATATTCACCATTGACACATTCATTCATCTGTGCAGGGTCATTGGAAATCCTCTTTCTCTAGTTTTTCCTTCCCTTCAGGGAGCAATGCTTAAAAGAGCAAACCCCTGGTGTGAAGAGATAGAAGAATTCTCAGCGTGGCCAGAGGTGCCAGGAATCGAATTAAAGTTGTCCATTTGCAGATGACTCTGTACTCAGCTCCCAGCATATTCAGCTATGGAGCTTTCTGCTGACGTTTTATTTGACATGCTGTTGGTGGCACTTAGTTGTATTTGAAAAAAAAAGGGGGGGGGGGAGCAAAAAGTCACTTCTCAAAAATAAGCAGAAACGCTGAATTTCAAAATGTGTGTGGTTCCTGCTGTTCCTTTTAGGTCTAGAGGTTGTTAAGGATCATGTGCCAGAGAGGTAAATAATTACAGAATTTACTTCTTTGGGTAATTTAACACTTGTCACTTATTCTGCTATTGTTGACATCTCTACTTTGGCATAAATCAGATTTTGACATAGCTAAACCTACAATTTTGTTTTTTTCTTCACACACATTATCTCTTCCATGTGAAAGGCACTGGGAAGACACGGGCTGCCATGAAATCTGAAATGCGTGCAGTCAGCATGAAGAGCACCTCTTTATTTCAGTTTCATTTCCTGTTAATAGAAATGAACTTGGTGAACACATTGGGGCATGTTTAGAAATTGTCAAACAGGCACTCTGTAAAAGGAGTTAAGAGAACCTAAGGAAGTCTCTGCCAGTTTGGAAAAGATAAGCATAGTTAACCATTTGGTCACCTGCCCATATTCCTATGCCAGCAACACAGTTGTACTCCCTCTCCGTGTGGGTAGTGGAGGAGTTGACACAGTTTGGTGACTGCTGGGAGGTTTAATTTTTTGTCACTAATTTGAAAGAAATCTCAACACAAAGTGTATTTCTTTGAGTAACAGTGGCACGATCTCCCACCAACATAAATCACAGCCTCTTCAAGGAGCGTTGTGAAAGGGAAGTGGGAGAAAGAGTTGGAGGCTACAAATTATGCCACTATCTAATTATGCATCTTTATTCATATGACTAGTGAGATATCCACACACATGTTAGCAACACAGAGGCCTAAATTATAGACATTAATAACAACTTGAAGAAGAGAGCAGGGGAACTGGTCAAACAGCTTAAATTCTCCGTCACAGCAACTTGTGGCTTCAGACAGAGCTATCCCAGAAATATAGATTAAATTTTCTTTTTCAACTAAATCACACAAGTGGTATCTTTATGCAGTGCATATAAAAGTAAGCTCATTGTTCATCCTATAACCAGCACTTCTATACCCAATATGTGAGGTGTTACAAAGAGGTAACATTACAGTGAAATATTTTAATCTAGTTGAATGACCTTACACAAGGGGAAGAATTTTTCCAAGAGGGACAGCCCAGTAATGAGGCTGAGGTGTGTCCTAAAACGGCCCAGAGCTCATTCTAGCTTATCAACTATTGCTACAATTCCTAATTTGTGGGCACTAGTGCTTTTTCTGGGCAGTCTATCATTTAAAGTGCTGTGAGAGACAGTTTAATCATTTTAAGAGTATGCTGTGTAACTGATCTTGGAAGTGCCCAGTACTCACCAGAGATTTATTGAAAAAACATTTGTAGCATGACTGTCTTTCCTTTGGAAAATAGAATATTAAAAAAAGCAGTCATGCTCAGCAGCAGTTTTCATTGATGCATTTAGGGCACTCCCCCTCTTTAGCAATCCAGACCTTTTTACAAAATGTCATTTCTGGTTATCCTCAATACAAAATGGCCCATCAAAGCTACCTTGGTGCAACCTTACCTTTTAAATACCAGCCTGTGCCTTCTAACCATTTGTTATCAAATGCCTTTTAGTTCAGTCATGGAAAACTCTCTGTTTAATACATGGAATTAACAAGACATGGATACACCTTAAGGCATTTTTCATTAAATCAAATATAGAATATTTATTTAAAATGGTTTGGATGTATTCTTGAAAAGATGGCACAAGATCTTTGTATCATAACATACCTATATAATTATGTGCTCAGTGAAAATAATGTGAAGTTAAAATCCAGAAAACTATCAAAAGCTTTAAGGCTATGGACAAACTTAAGCCTTCCTTAGTCATAGTAAGTAGTTAACAAGTAATTGAGTATAAAGATTCTGCCTCATTTTCCTTTTCTTTTTTTTTTTTTTTGTGGACTAAAGTTCCTAAAGCTCTCATAAATGTGATTTGCTTGTTCCTACTGTCTACTATTTATTCTCAATATTAGATATATCTTCAGAGCAGCTAACCCCATATACTGGTATAGTGAGTTAGGTATTCACCTGGCCTTAGTGAGTTGGCTGACATAGACTGAAAGAGGTTTTCTCCACACAAATTTCACAAGCCGTGTTGACGGGCTGTGCTGTATCAGCAGAGTTAAATTTCTAAAGTGAGCAGCAATCACCCAGCCTGGCCTTCAGTACATGAAGGAACTGAAAACATGCAGGATAGGTGGTAGGAACAGGATACTGCTTTGTTAACTTCAAAAACCTTTGCTGTCCTATTTTCTGACCACTCTTTAGCACTGCTGCTCTTGATTTGGCATAGCTTTAAGTTTGAGATAGAGGATGGTGCAAAAATGTGTGTGAAGAATGGGGAGGGTGGCTGGGGGTGGGCAGTGGAGAAGGAAGAAGGAAATCATATATGTCAAGTACAGAAGGGATGCATCTGAAAGATCTGTTTCTGTCAGATCTCCTGGTTTGCTGCCAGTGAATAAACTGTTTAAGTTTATTGAGTATAAAAAGCAATTAACTGAATGTTTTTTATCTTTTATGAATAAAACTATGTCATTCTCTAGGCAGAAATAATCTTGCAGTACAGTGCAGTGCAGTGGGATAGATGCTGAAAAAAAGAGTGACTTAGAATTTCTCAGAAGGACTTGTATTTGGGATTGTAGTTCATATAGTCTGAACTGAGATAGTCCAAAGCATGTTTTTTCTGGTTTTGTCTTTTTCTGTCTGCTGGATTCCAAGCTAAACAGTATGCCATAGCTAGAGACAAGCATCATCCCTGCTCTGGGAGGAGAAATAAATATATGTGTACAGTTATATATACATACAGAAAGAGAGAGAGAGAAAGAGGTTTTCTGAACCAAAGCTTTATATTGTGTCTCTTTAAAAATCCATAGAAAATACAAATACAGAATCAAAACTGTAATAGCAAGGAACATATTTCCCATCTCATGCTGCAGGGCATAAGCTAATCTTCTGCTGAGATCAGGAAGGAACCCCCCCCTTCAACCCTGTGTTGTTTTTCATTACACAACTGGCTGTTTGCATTATGTCTTTTTATTAGAAGTTGATTGTTTAATGACAAAGATACAGAGTTATGCTAAAATAAATAGAAAGCTCTGTAGTGGAAAAGCAGAAAACGGACTATGAAAAATAAAGTAAAAAAACAAAGACTCCTAGAATCTGCTCTGCTCACTCCAATCCCTCCAAAGCCGGTGAATGTTTTCCTCACTCACACATGCATTTTCTTTATTAAACCCCATCCCCCAGAAGAAACCACAACTGTGTTATTTAGAATCTGGTGGTGTTCCTTTTTTCCTCCTTTATTTTATAAGAAGATACTTCCATAAGCAATATCAGTCAGGGAACTTCTATACTAGACTGCTCTACCTTTAAAGAAAGACCTACTAGGCAAATCTGTATGTTTAAACCAATCTAAAATGCAGGAAATATTGTCTGCCATAACACAAAGGATTACAGTTCTGTTGGACAAATGTTCTCATCTGCTGCAACTCATCTATTATGTAGCTTTTGTAAATGTGTGATAATAGAACGGTAACCTCAGCAGTAAACAGAGCTAGTTTATCTGTGATTGTTTGGATAAGTGGTTGCTTCTGTTTGGAACAATTAAGTTTATTTTTGTTTTGGGGGAGTTTTTGTTTTCTTAAAAGAGCCAACAAGCAAACAATGCAGAACGCCAAGGGAAATAATTTTATTTCATCAAAGCTGCTCTCTACTCAAAAAAAAAAAAATCAAACTAAATTGCCATAAACAAGAGAACAGAGAAATCTGAGGTGTTCTGTACGGAAAGGCACCCTTTGGATTGTTTATGGTACCTTTTGCTGAAGGGCAAACTGTGATTGATGCTGGGTCTTGACTGGGAGAAGTTGAGCTATAATGTTGGGATTTCACTGATGGAGAAGAAAATAATGTCTATGCTGCTGTAGAAGGTGCAATAGATTTCACATGGACTCCAGTTTCTGATATTTATGCTGCCTTTTGGTGGAGTTGTCTTGAGACAAGCCACTCCAAGGCTCACCTTAGGTTTCAATAACATTAAACATTCCCTCTAGAGCTGTCTCCTCCTACTTGGCCATGTCACTGTGGAGAGACCTCAGCCTCTGACACCACGGACGCACTGGCTGATGGCAACACCTTATGTTCAACATGGTGGTTCTTGTTGTGCCTTTTTTGGGGATGCTATTACTCCCTCTTGCTGTTTCACAGTGCTTTGGGGCAAATTCTGCCTGGAATTTAACCCACACTTTGATTTCTATTTTTGCAATTTCCTATATTAGTCTGTACTCCTATATATATGACACTTCATCTCAGGGTAGCAGCCTGTAAGTAGTGTAAAATTTGATAGGTCCTACTTCTTTAATGGAAGAAACTCCTTGAAGAGTCTGATAAAGAAGGCTTTTGTGTTCAGAGTAAGCAGGCCTAGAGACATCAGGAGGAAAGTCTCACTTTCTTATTGAAAGTCAGTCGTTGCTTGGGATCAACATCTTAGGTGAGCAGACTGGTGTTTTGTAGGCTTGATCAAATACTAATGGATCTGAGGTTACAAAGTGATTTATTTTTGTTTTGTGGTAGTTCTAGAATACGGAAGGAATGCAGTGAAGGTGTCGTGTCCGTGTCCCATCCCCCCGTCCCCCCCCCGCTTTAATATTATGTTAGAAATAAGAAAAGAAGGTACCCATAGTTTTATGATGGCTTAGATATCTCCTGTGGATGCTACATTTCTGTCAACCTCAGTTTTAAGCCACTAAAAATATCATAATGTATGATATTGAAGGATTTACTGATGAGCAATTGATGCTTCAAAGCATCTGCGCTTAGTAAAATCAACAGTACAAAATGCATATTATGCATCTTAGACCATCGGGTTGTCACTCACAAATGATGTGAACTTTAATGCATTATTCAGAAGTACAAGAGGAGGCAGTCCAAAGCAGCTGTGGAGTCTCTGTTATTTTATTTTATGTTTTCTTATGTTATGTTTTTTTATGAAGAGCAGAAGCTAAGTATGTGACTTAAAGATACAGAGTTTGGAATTACCTTGTAGCGTAAGCAGCAGCAGGACTAAAACTGTTGGATCTGAGTGCAAATTCAGTTCAAACATAAGAAACTGGAAGATACTCTGATCTGAAAGCTACAAAATGTTCATCTGGCAATGAGTTCTGAGTGTAGGGATGGCTGGTTGGTTGTTTTTTTGTATTTCTTTTTTCCACTTTGTAGTGCAAAGAAGCATATACCACAAAATCAAATGAAACTGGCTTTAATTTGGTAGTCTCAGTTCTCATAGTCCTATTGATTCAGAAAGCTGCAAATAGATACAGAAGCTCAGAGGCTGCATTTAGGATTACTGAAGTTTGAGGGCTAGTGTATATGAAAGATGTAATGAAAGCATGCATTCAGTAAAAGAACTCTTCTTAACATCTTAACATGGAATTTTGATATAAACATTTCAGTTCAAGAAAATTAGTCTTCATCATTTTGTTGGTATTTCATTATTGATTACTCATCTTTATGCACTTTTTCCCAAAGTCTTGGCCGCCGACAAACCTCGAGCAAAATCTCTAGCAAGCAAAACAACATTTGCATCTCTATGTATTTCTCTAGTGGGAGACAAAAAAGTAGTCTTGGTCATTTCTTATTGATAACTTTAAATATTATGTAAGGCTTAAATCAATCTGGTGAGAGAACAGTAGCTATTCCTCAAGATTCACTCTGGATATTTAATTAGCTAAAGCTTATACATGCAATTTATTTTCTTTTTTGCCTCTTTCAGCATTTGTTGGGTAGTAGTATTGATATGACTAGTGCAGTGAGGTGTACGTCTAGTTAAATTGAACTTTCTATTGATGAAAACTTATCTCTTGCTGATGGCTGTGTTTTATGAATAATATATGTCACAGCATTACATTTTCAGAGCTGTGGTGTTCTTTGCATTAGGAACTTGGGGTTTTTGGTGCTAAGTAGCTACTAGGAGTTGATGATATCTGAAACATGTAGGGAAATAACATTAATTGTGTGTGTGTGTGCATATGCATAAATGCATATGTATATTATACATCCATAATTTTATTTTGAAACCAACCAATTTGCTCTATTTTTTTCTCAAGCATTTTCAGCTGTGACTGTGGAAGGAGAACTGACAAGTGTTTCTTCAAGTATCTCTTTTCATTGGCCATTTTTGTTCATTATCATTTAGCTGGTGACAACAACATTTAGTACTTGTATATTAATGACTAGAAATTGTTAAGTGAGGGAAGAGCAGTCAAACAAAGCCAGGCAGAATTAACTTTATGCATGCTCAGTAGATGATACCTGACTTACAGTAGTCTGTACATTCCCCTTGTAGTCTGTGATTAAGTACCGTTTACAGAGCTAATCCAGTCTAGCACAGTATTTGAAGCAGTTTTAAATTTTTTTCTGCAACTCTTATTGAACCCCAAGCATTTTCAAATATATTTTTAGGGGAACGAAAAGTCTATATTGCAGTAAATCTATCATCACAGCTACCAATTCCTTGAGCTTAATTATGACACTACTAAATGTGAAAATCTATTCAGCGCTAGGAACACTTTTCACATTACATTCACGCTAAAGATTGGCTGTTAAGAGCTCATTACTGGTAGTTTTCTAAAGAGCGGTTTATTAAACACTGTTACCTAATAAGCATCTTTGGTGGTGCAAATTGCTGAAAACAGTAATGAGTCTGATTAGACTTCATTTCAATTACGACAGCTTGTCTAGCTAAAAAAAAAAATAAATCTCTCCTTGATGTTTTGGAATCTGGCTACAATGCATTAGATGCTTTAAAAGGAAAATGCCACCTCTGTGTTTCCTTACCACAGTTCAGTAATGAATAGAGAGCTGTCCAAGTAGCCATCCAATTTAGTACATTGGAAAACTAGATGGGCAGCATTGGAAGCACAAGCCTGTTTGCTTAAAAATTCTACAAAGGCTTTCCAGTTAATATATCTAAATAAGGTCATATTTAGGTTTCCTCTGCTTCCCTTGCGTAAGAATATAAAGCCATAAGATGAGAGAAAATTAAAATTATTCATTCCTACCTGCTTTGCAGAGGTTATGCATTCCTCTAATTATGCACCTTTCAGTTGTTTTCTGTAAATCATTTACAGATCTGTAAGATCTGTAAATCTTTTACTTGTAATCACAAAATTCTCACAGCTTTCACAATACTTCGTGGTTCAACCTGTGGGGCTTTTTTAACTTTTACAAAATTTGTCCAAAGTAAAAATGAAGCTTGATAAATTTATACTACTAGTATCAAATACTTCACTGAATATTTGTTAGTTTATGAACTTAATTTTTGATGCTAAGTGTGTTTAGGTGTATTAATGTTAAGCTTTCCTTGGAGTCATTCCTTTATCATACTTACACATTCTGGATGAGAAGAATTTAAGCTGATCGTTACTCAATATGTAGTAAAATCATAATGTTCCTGTTGATAGCATATGGAATTTTTAATACTGAATTCGTGTGGATGCACTTTTATAATATTATTAAACACAAAATTAGATAGTTTTATAACTAAAACCTTGTAATAAATTATGCCTGGAGAAATTACAGAAGGGGGCACACATGGAAGATACAGTGCTACTGAGGGTGGTGTGTTGGACTGGGTCTCAGTGTAGCTGAAATCAGACTTCTTTCCAGGCAGCTTATAACAGATTTTAGGAAGGTTCATATTCAGTAAAAATATAGACATAGGAAATAATGCAGAAACTGAGATAATGCAGCAAATACCAAAACACTCTGTCCAGATTTTAATGAAATGTTTTCTGTTATGAGTTGTTATTAAATATGTGGCCCAAAACCCAAATGCTGGTGAGCAAAATAGAGTTTGTTTAATTAACTGCTGAATAATTGTTGCCTAAAAGGAAAATCATACTGTAAAAAGTGAGGCACATTTATCTCTTTCACAATAAATTGTAAACTTCAGTGGTACTTGTGACTTCAAACCAGAGAAGTGACAGCAGAATCAAGCCCATGAACCTCGGAATCTCATATTGACACCAAACCCCTTTTTGGCTCTTTTTGTGAAGTTACCTTTCTACCTTGTCTTTGAAATTCTTCCAGTTAGCTGTGATATACTGTATATTTTGTGAGAGAAAGGACTTTCATCATTGTGCATCATCAAACATCAAGTAAAATAGTGGGTTGTTTTTTTCCTTTTTTAAGAACATCATACAAAACACAAGTGCTATTATTCAGCTATACAAATGTGTGCCTGTAGTGTGCTTTGTGATGCTAATCAGTGGAGCTTGACTTCTGTACCCCGAAGCAAATTTTAAAACTATTTCATCATTAGCTGACTATGTATGCAATAACACTATGGACAAAATTACAGGAAAAATAACACATCTTATTGTTATTTAATCTATCAACAGTGCTCAGATAGTTATTGATACAGTCATCACATGGTTTAGATTTCTGTTGTCTCTTGAAGGCTGTTTTTAGAGAAAAGACTGAATTTGTGTGATAGCTGCAAAGACGTGACATTTTATCAGCTGGACTCTATCATTTCTTTCTGTTTTTAAAGCAAGCATGTTATTCTTTTCTACCCCTTAAACCGCCTGTGCACCTTCTCAATGACATACTGTGTGTTTCAGGACATGGCTCAACTTTTCCTGCTGCAGGATGAACTTTGCTCTTTTTGAGACAGGAGAACCAACATGTAACATGATGAGTTAGTTTCTTTTCCTTCCCACTCTCTCCAGGACTATGACAAAAATATCAGCATACATAGAGTTAAAATTATCAGTTAAGTCATTCTCTCTAGTGCCTATGTGTGTAAAATATATAAATGTACATGCATGTAGAAACAGAGAGTTTTCTATATTTGTCTATAGAAAATTCCCTGTTCCTCCTCCCCCCCGTCCCCTGGTTAATTTGTCAAGCTAACTGAATAATCTATATAGCTCTTTTCAAGCGCTCAGGAAACAATACAGTAAGTCCCAAACCAAGAGCATGTAAAAAATTGGCTGTCTTCTATTTTTCAGTAGTTAATTCAGATACATTTTATTGAATGAGCCAGAAAGAATGTTTGGAATTTGTGGGATACAGTAATTGAAAGGTTTAAGTGGGGAAAAGATTTAGCTCAGCCTCGTGTTTCTAGGATGTCAGTTCTTTGGTTATGCTTCTGCTTTTAATCTTGTTTCTCCTGTTGGGGGGGAGCAGGAAGGAAAGGAAGGATCAGCTGCTAGTGCAGCCAAGCCTGGGAAGGAGCCATGCTGGAGCTCTGTTTTCCCGAAGAGTGTGATTAGTGTAGTTCTGATGACTCGGCTAAGGTGTTCCCTACCTTGGGGAGGAAATCTCAGGTTCCCTGTGATAGCATCATCCCTTTTTACGTCATCTCTCATGTTGAAATATTAATGTTGTTTGTTTGGGTTTTTCTTAATGGAAAGACTAAATAAGTGTACGGATTGATAATACAATCCTTTTACGTGGCATATTCTCTTTGGAAAGACAGCGTATGCCAGCACTAGCTGATCTGATGATTATAGTAAAGAGAAATGTGTGTGGTGTGTGTCTGATACGACAGGGAAAAAGGGAGAGAGTGGATGAGCTCTGCTGAGAGCTCCCTGCTCTTAATCCTGGGCCATGTCAGGAGTATTCTAAAGCAGTTTATCTTCATATGTCGTCTTGTATATAAGAAACAACACTAAACCCACCAAAACTCATTTCATATGTAGCTTTTTCCACAGCCTTCAGATCAAAGTTATTTTCTTCAGGCTGGACTAAATTATACACAGGTCCCAGGAGTGAAGGACACTGAATTAATGCACTGTGTCAACCAGTCCTGGCTATAGAATATTTTTATCGAAGTGTGAGACGCAACATATCTTTACTATTTCATTAAAAATTAATGTGCAGATTGCCAAAAAGCAAAATGCGTAAATAACATAAACAAATTTTGCAAAAGCTTTGTACACTGTGGAGCCATCTTAAGAAGGATTTTTTTTCCTTGAGTATCAGATTACTTCTATATATACTTTTAATCAGTATTTGTTCTCATTTAGCTAATTAGCAGAGATACTCTAATCTTAGTAAAACAACTGTTTATACCTCTCCTATGTTGGTAGGTTTTGGAATAAGCACTTTAAAAGCAGAGCAGCATTCTAGTTACAGGCTGGAGCAGTGTGTTATTGGCCCATATAAGTTTGCTTTTTCACTTTTGTTAGTTGAGTGTAATGGGTCAAGCCTGACTGCAGTTATTTGAAACTTACTTACTGAAATTGATCTTTGCCGTCATATTTGTAAGGTGACTAGGGCTGGTTAGATAAATCTCTGGAATTAGCCCTCTCTTGCTGTATATAAAGCTATGAAGTATATGCATACATACCTAAATTCATTTTTTTTTTTAAAGTATGATGACTGAAAAATATATTAAAACATATGATGTAGTGAAATCTGTACAGAGTGCTGCTGCTGTTAATTGAAGGGAAATATAGTTTAAATAATTTTCTATGTATATTTGGTTTTACGTATTAGAGCAAGATTATTTTCTAACATTTTGGAACAGCATGATATAAGAAATAATTCAGCATCACTTAATATCTATTTATTGTGCACCCACTTTGTCCAAATAAAGTATGTCCCTTCATGACAGTTTTAACCCCATTTATCCTCATGCACAAACGCTCACCTGTTATTTACTCACATAAGAGAAGGTCGATACTGCAGAACAAGGGGAGTGCTCTGTTGTGACATAAACCATACATATTCATTAGCTTTGCTGTCCCTATGGACATGTGTAGTATGTCCTGATGATCTTCATATGGCAAAAGGAAGTGAGCTTAAGAAGGAAGTTGTCTTAATGAGTTTAAGAAACGGGAAAAAAAAAATGTGTTTTTAAAATGCTTTATTTACAGTGAGGAACCAAATCAGTAATTCTAAGTGTGAATGAAAAATAAAACTGCTGTGAAAGAAAGCAATGTACTGAATCATGATTAGCAACAGAAATGGAAAAAATAATAGAATCCAATATCTGAAAAGTACAATTTTTAGATTCCTTTTTTTTTTATTCTTTTCCTGGAAGAGCTTAGGTCAGGATCTGAGTGTTCCATATGAGGCTCCTTAGTGCTGCAAATTCATTTCTTTTGCCTCCTGTTTCCTTGCTAAAAAACAAGTTCAGTGTTCTGTGTTTCACCTGCTGCAGTTGACTGTGTGAGAAACACGATAAAGCAGTGAGTGTATTTTATCTGCTCTGCTTTTAAGGATTTGTGCTGTGTTCTTTCAAGGTAAATGTGCCTCAAATTCCGCTTTTGGAAGGGGAACCAAGGAAAAGGCCACTTCTGCTATTTTGTTGCTTAAAAAGAGAGTATGCATTTTGCTGCACTTATAAAAACTTCAGTTGGGTTTATTTGAAACTTGAAGTAAGCACTTCAGTGGGAGCACAATCAAGCTTCAGGTCTAGACATTTTGTATTTGCATAAATATTGGTGCCAAGTGAACAAACTCCCTATTCGTTTGTGACTATATTTTAACACGAGTATTTTAATTCTCAGAATCACTACAGGTATCTTGCAGTAGTTATATTGACTCTTATGTTTATATATGTATAAATTGAAGATTGTGTGGCATATTAAATCTTCTAAAAACACATTATACCTACAGGCATTCAGTGGAATACAGAAAGTGATACATGTAATTTTGATAAGTTATGCTTATTTTATTTACAGTTACTTTTCTCGTGAGTATTCTCTGAAAAATTATTATGGTCTCATTTGTTTGGTATTGACAAAATATGCTGTGTCTTGCAAAGGCATGATAGTGTTTGAAGGTACTTGACAGAAACAGCTTAAAAATGTAAAACCTGGGAAGGGGAAGAATCATTATAGGTTGAAAGAAAACTCAGTGCAATTATTGTCTTCATTAGTGTGTTTTCTAGTTGGTTTAGAAAAGTGTTATGAGCAAATGTGTACAGTGAGGGCAGACTGTAAAGTATTTTAAGGATCAATGACAATAAATCACAAATATGACCAATTTTCTATATAGAAGGGTTCTGACACATGTGCATAAATGGTTTTACTTATGGCACGCAATGATAGTGATCAGTGTGATTGCACTGCAAGGATAGAGCCCGGAACTGGGAATGCTTTTGCGCTTAAGGGCTGCTACTGCAGAGAAGCTGATACCTTCAAGGTGAGCAGCATCCTGGGAGACCCTGTGGAGTGCCTAAGTAATAGCTATAGTCCCTACCTTCCACACTTGTGGGCTGCTGTTTGCTTGGCCTACAGATCCAGCCTGCTTCTTGCTGGCAAAATATGATAGTGTCATCTCTGGACCTAGTTTGCCTTTGCTTGCTTGACTATTATTTCTCCTTATTTCTCTTTCTTAAGGCTTTTGAAGCTGATGGATCTGCTAAAGGCCATTTAGCCAGAAACATCTTTGTGTCTGCTTTACATAAATGGTGGGGAGGGAGCTTGAGAGGATTCATTTGCTGTAAAAGTATTGCAATTTGCTGTTGTGAGGTGTGAACGTGTGATTTTAAAAGGAATAATCAATTTGACAGTATTTAAATTAGATAATTGGCATATATTACTTTGAGATTCCATGTCTGTTTTTTTAATTTTTAACTGGTCCAGTCTCTTCTAAAATATGTTCCATTTTTCTTATCTCTTTTAAGTGCTGTTGACGTATATGTGATCCTCAATATTACTTGTGATTCAAGTGTTTTGTTTTAAAGATTGAAATGTTTTCACTGTCCACGGTAGATGGGAATCATATTGTAAGTATCCCACCAACAGCTTGCTGCCACTGATGTGCGTGGCATGCATAGGCTATATATAATAAAAGGCATAACAGAGCCCTACCGAGAAAATGCTGAGAGCACTTTCCAGGCTTGTTTTGGTGAGTTTGTGGCTGCCATTTACTGAACAAAGCTTCCAGAGCTGGGCCCATACAGCTGGGTAACTCACTTGAAGGCTCATCCTCCTACCGAGTCCTTTGACGTCAAAGGAGTTCCTCATGGACTGGAGCAGAGGTCTTAACTGAATAATTAGAAAATAAATGTGGGAATAATTTTCTTTCCTTTTTTGCCCATTTTTTTTTTTCTCCTGCAAAGCATAATTAGCTCACTCCACTCTTCAAAATCCCTCCTGTTTCCAATTAAGAGAGATCAGTTGCAATATCTTCAAACGGCTAAAAGTATGCCTATCAATAAAAAATAGAGTGTAAAAGAATTGTTTTATCTTGAATTAATTTTTATTATTATGGGACATATGACAATATATAGTCTTGCAAAATATTATCAGATTTAACACAAACCCAGGGAGTTCTGTGTCCTACATCTTGAACAGTGGTTACGGCATGACTCATATATTCTGGTCTGTCTCATGTGTAAGAAGGATTTTAAAATGTGGATTTAGGTCCTGATCCTCAAGGTACTAACACCTTTGTTTCTCACTGAAGTATGAGCTATGAGAAGTCCTGGCACATTCGAGTGAAGTGCCTGTTTAAGTCAATAGCTGTTCTGGCAGATCTCTGTGTGTCCACAAGAAGCAATCCGTTGGCTAAATTCATTATGGTCTGTTGTGACAATAGCAATTTTGAATACCTGGAGACAGGCCTGAGAGCAGCAGTTCAGTGGGCAGCTTTTGGTGTCTTTGACTAAATGTGTAAGCAATCTAAAGTGGTGAAGTTCACAACCACTTGCAAGTCTACAAGGAAGAGGGTTGGTGGTGCTTAGGGCTGTGGTTCTGGAGTTGTTCCTTACCTTGCCACAGTATGATGCTACAATTTGGTTATGGACAGTTATCAGAAGCATTTCATTTACCTGTTCATCCCTGGTACAGTCTCCCCCTGTTCAACGGCACATTAAGCAGTTGCTCATATCGTATTTAACCGTATGCCTAAAGTTAAGAACCTGCTTGAGCAACTGATGCTCACGAAGAAACCAAGCAGACCTGTGCTACATATGACCAGGGATGAACAGGGCATGAATATAGAGACCACAGCTGGAGAAGAATTTTCTTTTGCCTCAGGTATGTTGAAGGAATGGTTGGAGGCCCCTGACCCAAATTAAAACTTTGGTAGCTGGTTGGGAAGGTTGGTGTGCTGCCCTGTTTCAAGTTCCTTGTGCTCAGTAGCTACATGTCATTTAGGTTTTGTTTCCCTGCGTCTCCGGATGTGAGATGCAGCCTCTGCCGGTATCTTCAGAAAACCACAGCTATATGTGATTTAATTTTAGCTTGACTATTTTATTAGAGATGTGAATAGATGAGAGAGGTTTACTAAAGTCCTTGTGTCCTTTGTCTAAAGCGGAGCGTTGATAGCCAAGTTGGTTGGTTGAAGGTGAATGTCATTGCTTGGACTTCTCTGTGGGACACTGTAAATTCTTTGTTGTGTTTTTACCCAGTGTGGTTCTCACCTAGTATTTCTGGACTTTTCCATGCCTGTTTTCAACAGAAACACTTGTATTTAAATTGAAAGGAAAGGCTAGATATTTATTTTTAGTTTTCTGTAACTGATATAATCCTGTAAGGTGTTGAACATTTTGACTTGATACCAAGGGCACCAGTGGAGGAGGGTTCTTTGTGTTCACAAACTTATTCATGTTCCCAGCAGCATCAGGCCCCACTTGACCAGGATGTGTAGAACATTGCTTGTTCCTTATTTGCATTCAGAGTAAAATGTTTCCTAATTCTGACATTCTTTCTTTTTTTGTTGTTGTTGTTCTGGATTTTGTGTGGCTTTTTTCGGTGTGTTTTTGGGGGTGTTTTTGTTTTGTTTTGGTTGTTTTCTGAATTCATAAATCTGAATATGTAGGTGGATTTCTGCCATATGGCATTGTTGTATGTGAAATTGATGAAGTACTGTGTATTAGATTTTATATTTTCAGGCTAAGTGCACAAAATTAGAAATGGAGAAAAATGGTCACATACTTGGTACAAAGAAATTGAATAATTAAATTATTGACTATAATGACTTTAAATGTAGTTCAAATAGATTCAACTTGAAGAATTATGGAGGAAGAATGTATAGCAGGGCTTTCAGGACAAGGAAAAATAGATACTGCTAAAAAAACCTACACTGCCTCTCTATATAATGTATTAAATTTATCTTAAAAGCTATTCTTTGATGAGTACATACCTGTACTCAACAGAACCCTTTACTTTTGCCTTTTACAGCCCATACCAGCACAGTTTACACAGTTCAAAACTGCCGGCAGCTCAGAGGATTCTTAAGTTAGCAAAGCATTCAGCCTTGCATTGCTTCTAGATTTTCAGGAAGTTATCAAGCAAATGCACTGTCTGCAGGCCCATGGCTTATGTCAGAGCTAAATTATGGTAAAAAAAATTAATAAGTAAAAAAAAAAAAAAAAAAGCAACCTCTAAATACGTCCTTATTTACCTGATCTTAGGTGTTTGTATCAGCATTTGGATTCCTAACAAAAGAAATGCAGGAGCATGTATCAGCTCAAGCAAAAAGAACTAGTAAAATACAGTTTAAAAGATGGAGAGGAAGTGACTGCAAACATTACGCAGTTGGAGGTGAGGGAAGTGTTTGCATAATTAAACAAACTACAACTGCTTTTTTTTTTCTCCAAAATCAGACATTTGACTTTTGTCAAACAATTATTGAACTATTAAGAAACAGAGTCAAACGTAGCAAAACTTTGCTGATTTTTCAATTAATATCAAATTGAGGAAATGGCTCTTCCCCCCTCCTCACCCCAGTCCAGACCATTCCAGTGGACTCCATGTAAATACAGATTTTTTCACTGCTTACTAATGAAAAAATATGCTTATGGTTAACTATTAACCTATGCTTCCAAATAACAGTAATGATTGCAATGTGCTGGAATAAACGCTCATGTTTCATGGGAAGAGAACAGTCCTGTTCTCTTAAGCTTATCTAATCAAGGCCTAATCCTGCCTTTACAGCCTTTGTTAAATGCATTGGTATTTAATATGCATCAATAAATAAACTTTCAATTATTGTGCAGCGAGCATATCCAAAGATAGCATGACAATGTGAAACTACTGACCTAGCTAGCAATTATTCCAAATAAAGAATGCTGATGATGTGATTTTCTCCCTTCCTCTTACAATGGATAATGCAGATTTTCTGACATTCTTTTGCAGCCTCATAATAAGGAATAAAAATTAATCTAGACCAATAAAATTCAAAGAATTTAATTTTTACACCACCTAAATGCATCTCCCAACTGTGACTGAAAATAAAATTATTTTATTTTAAAAGCATGTGATCCATTCTAAACAAAAAAGACCAATTGATAAAATTTTTAAAGTCTTTATGAAACGTATTTTGAAAAGCTTGGAAATGGGAGGTGTGTGATATATGTTATTGTGCTCTGACCTAATGTATTCTTTTATCTCTTTAAATTGAATTGTCTTCCTTCTACAAGCTGTTAAAGACAATGTGACACAAGCATATTCGTTACCTACAGGCCCAGCCAGATTCTCTGTTCCATCCATGCCTATTTCATTCACCTTCTTTTTCGTGTGTTTCACTTCTGCTTTAATGCATTCTTTTCAGTCTTTCTCATGGCATCTGTTAGTATCCGGTGAATCATCAAGCTACTCAAGTTCTTCTACATCTCTGTAACACAAGCTTTTAAGTGTTTTGGTAACCTTATAAGCCAAATATTGCAGAACACTGTTGGTTTGTTTCAGCTTTGGGTTGTTATTTGTTTATTTGTTTTTTGACGGGGTAGTCAACTTGTATGTCACTTAGGCATTTTTATGTTACAGGAATATTAATATTATTATATGAAAGGGTGAAGTAAATTTCAGGGTGCTAGAACTGATTAGATGCTGATTACTTGCAATTGGCTCATGGTGATTTGCTCTTCAGGTTTCTGGCTGAATTTAACCAAGTATGATTTCTGAAAAGCTTCTGATAGTTTCTCGTTAAAATTACGTTAATTTTTTTTTTTATGAGCATGATTTCTATGATTTTACCCAATTTCATGATCTATTTACTACGTCTGAAAGGCAATGGTTGAAACATCAGAATAATTAGCAAAAATACACTATAAGCATACTAAATGAAAGAAATAAATCTGCCAAAAACTGGGTCTCAAAGCTGCATTTGTCAAAAGCACTTCTCTGAATTAACTTTTATAGGATAACTGTATAATTGTTAACAGAAATTTTTTCTCAAGTTGTCAAAGTGTTGGAAAAATGAGAAAGAAAATGCTTAGGGAAAAAAAATCCACAAGTAATCAATGGCATGCTCATGTGGACTGAGATTTGCAGTGCTTGTGCTAATAAAATATAAGGCTCCATTAGAGGTACTTTGCAGTGTTCAGGCTAAATTTAAATAATTTGGTGATTTGCAAATACATGAATCCAAAAATAAAAATGAAGAGTCCAAATGCAAATGAGTTCAAGGGCAATAAAATATAATTGCAAATGAATCTGTTGCTTTATTCATTTATTGTGTAATTACTGCAATCCTTCCCACCTTGTTTTCAGTATTTCTTAATCATTAAGTCGGAAGCATGACAGCAGTGCCAGCCCTGGCATGATTCTCTTTGACTAAAACCTTGTAAATTAACACAATTAGCACAGCATCATCCTGCTAATTAACTTCCAGTGTCTGGTGCAGTGGTTTTGCAAACAAGGAAGAGGGAGTCAGAAGGGAATAAACATGCCATTCTGTTACCAAACTGTGTGCTGTGTTAGGTTTAGCTCAGCGAGGCTAAGCTGGCCATGTCAGATGCCAGAGCCAGGCAATGAAGAGCTAAAGGGGTTGGGGAGAAAAACAGGAGGGGGTAGTAGCTGTCAAAATAGACTGCAGTAATTCAGAGGGGAGCTTGTGCCACAGATGCTTCATTTCGACTAGGCCTCCTCCTTATCAGGGAATCTGTGCCAGAGGGCACAAGACTGTTTGCAAAAATCACTTTTGGTAATAAGAGAGAGATTAAGGAGGTCTATTTGATACAGCTGTACAAAAATCAGCAGTGTGTCTACCATGCATAGGTAGAATTGGAGGGGGTTATCTTTAAGCTTGTAAATTGCTCTTACTGCGCATGGTGGATTACGGGGAAGAGTGATAATTCCCATCACATTATTTACAAGATTAATTACTTTAAAATGACATTTGCATTTTTTTCTCTTTTCTTTCTCTTTTTTATTCAAGGTGGGGGTTACAGCCAGCTGTGGAAGCCACAGAACTTTTAGGGTCTTGGCTTCATTTCTTTTTCCTTTTCTCAATCTGTTTTTCTTTTCTTTCTTTCTTTCTTTCCTTCTTTCTTTTTTCTTTTTCTTTTCTTTTCTTTTTTCTTTTTTTTTTTTTTTTTTTAACCCTCTTTCTTTGTACCCTGGAGGCTGTGAGGCTGGGGGGGAGGAGGGGGGTGGGGGGAGAGCAAGCAAGGAGACCGACAGACAAGTCATGCTTGGTTTTTTTTCCAGAGCCTCAACAACAGAACTGAGAGGCAGAAAGGAGCCAGTTGTAATTCATACCGAGTTGTAGGCTTTGTGTGATGAAAGCGACGGAGCGCTGCCTGGGAGATTGCTTTGCTGCACTCCATGAAGCAGATTTGAAACTGTCGTGGACCACTTTAGATGAGAGTTGGATTATGGAATGACCTGCTATGTCTGTGTCATATTGTTCTGCGCAGGGTGCATTATACTGTGCTAACTAGGTGTTCAGTACCAAATAAGAGAGGTATCCTAGATGTGATCTGTCAGCTGTGTCTCATATTTTTATATTGGTTAAAACATAAAACTGAAACAGTGATGAGAGAGGACAGAGCAGCTGGATGCTGTGTATGTTAACAATGAATCTGCACTCAGGGTATTTAAAACATACTGAGTTTTATTTAATTACTTTGAGAAATCTAGCATTATCTGGCTTTTTTAATAACCCCCCACTGTAACAGCAAAACATTTGTCTACGTGTGTATGTGCCTACAATGAACCAAGCAGTTTATGCTGTTTCATAAAAGCATTGAATTTTCTTTCCTTAAGGATTGGTGGTGTTAAGTACAGCCTTTCAGAGAGCCGAAGAAGTTCCTAGGCAGTACGTTTGAGAACACATTTAAAAGCATCTGAAAAAGGCTGATCTTGCTGTTAACTTTGGGTTTTTTTCCTGCCGCCCTAGGCTTGAAGATGCAGTGGACGCCAGAGCATGCCCAGTGGCCAGAACAGCACTTCGATATCACTTCAACCACCCGGTCCCCTGCCCACAAGGTGGAAGCCTACCGGGGGCACCTGCAGCGCACCTACCAGTATGCCTGGGCCAACGATGACATCTCAGCTCTGACTGCCTCTAATCTTCTGAAAAAGTATGCAGAAAAATACTCTGGTATTTTGGAAGGCCCGGCCGAGCGGCCCATTCTCAGCAATTACTCCGAAGCTCCCTCGGGGCTGGTGAACGGTCGGAAGAATGAGAGTGAGCCCTGGCAGCCATCGCTGAACTCGGAGAGCGTGTATCCCATGAACTGTGTCCCAGACGTTATCACGGCCAGCAAAGCTGGGGTAAGTGCAGCCCTCCCTCCCGCAGATGTCTCGGCCAGCATTGGGAGCTCTCCTGGGGTGGCCAGTAACCTGGCTGAGCCCAGTTATTCCAGCAGCACCTGTGGAAGTCACACTGTTCCCAGTCTTCATTCAGGGCTCCCATCTCAGGAATACGCTGCAGGATACAATGGCTCATACTTGCATACTAGTTACAGCGGCCAGCCAGCACCTGCACTTCCATCCCCTCATCCATCCCCACTGCATAGCTCGGGACTTTTACAGCCACCACCGCCGCCGCCACCACCAGCCCTCGTCCCTGGCTACAACGGGACCTCTAACCTCTCCAGTTACAGTTACCCTTCTGCCAGTTATCCTCCTCAAACTGCTGTTGGCCCTGGGTACAGCCCTGGGGGTGCCCCGCCGCCCTCGGCGTACCTGCCTTCAGGAATCCCTGCGCCGACCCCTCTGCCCCCAACCACCGTCCCCAGCTACTCCTACCAGGGCCATGGTCTGACACCCATCGCGCCATCTGCCCTGACCAACAGTTCAGCCAGCTCTCTCAAAAGGAAAGCTTTCTACATGGCAGGGCAAGGAGAAATGGACTCCAGTTATGGAAATTACAGCTATGGCCAACAGAGATCTACACAGAGTCCCATGTATCGAATGCCCGACAACAGCATTTCAAATGCAAACAGGGGGAATGGTTTTGACAGAAGTGCTGAAACATCATCCTTAGCATTTAAGCCAACAAAGCAGCTAATGTCCTCTGAACAGCAAAGGAAATTCAGCAGCCAGTCCAGCAGGGCGTTAACACCCCCATCCTATAGTACTGCTAAAAACTCACTGGGTTCGAGATCAAGTGACTCATTTGGGAAGTATACCTCCCCAGTAATGAATGAGCACAGTGACGAGCACAGGCAGCTCCTCCCTCACCCAATGCAAGGCCCGGGACTTCGTGCAGCTACCTCATCCAACCACTCCGTGGACGAGCAACTGAAGAATACTGACACACACCTCATTGACCTTGTTACCAACGAGATTATCAACCAAGGACCTCCCGTGGACTGGAGTGACATCGCTGGCCTAGATCTAGTAAAGGCCGTCATTAAGGAGGAGGTTTTATGGCCAGTATTGAGGTCAGATGCATTCAATGGACTGACTGCTCTACCTCGGAGCATCCTTTTATTTGGACCTCGGGGAACAGGCAAAACATTAATGGGCAGATGTATAGCTAGTCAGCTGGGGGCCACATTTTTCAAAATCACTGGCTCTGGCCTTGTCACAAAGTGGTTAGGGGAAGGAGAAAAAATTGTCCATGCCTCCTTCCTCGTGGCAAGGTGCCGCCAACCCTCGGTGATTTTTGTTAGTGACATTGATATGCTCCTTTCCTCTCAAGTGAGTGAAGAACACAGCCCAGTAAGTCGGATGAGAACCGAGTTCCTTATGCAGCTGGACACTGTACTGACTTCTGCTGAGGACCAAATAGTAGTAATCTGCGCCACGAGTAAACCGGAAGAAATTGATGAATCTCTTCGAAGGTACTTCATGAAACGGCTTTTAATCCCACTCCCTGACAGCACAGCGAGACACCAGATAATAGTACAACTGCTCTCACAGCACAATTATTGTCTCAATGACAAGGAGGTTGCACTGCTTGTCCAGCGCACAGAAGGCTTTTCTGGACTAGATGTGGCTCACTTGTGTCAGGAAGCCGTGGTGGGCCCACTCCACGCCATGCCAGCCACAGACCTTTCAGCCATTATGCCCAGCCAGTTGAGGCCAGTTACATATCAAGACTTTGAAAATGCTTTCTGCAAGATACAGCCTAGCATATCTCAAAAAGAGCTTGATACATATGTTGAATGGAACAAAATGTTTGGTTGCAGTCAGTGATACTACTTAAAAAAAGTGTAATGAATGTTGGCACACACAGAACCTGCTACATAGGGTAGAGAACCCTTTTCAGTGGTGTTAAAATTGCAAAGGGTACTGGGAAGACTACAATTTACCTTGCCTCTAAAGAGCCAGGGTATACTTGAAGGAAAAGTGCATCAAACAAGAGCTGCTGATCTGAAAAAGCCACACATGACAGAAAGCGCATGTTGATGCTCAGTTCTGTTCAAGCTAGACAATACTCACCAAGGAGCAAGGTGCAAGTGGGTTGATTTCAGAAGGACATGAACCCTGTGTGTTGATTCCATTCTGCTGTTCTTGAGATTTAGTTGCTGTCAAGTGCCTGAAGTGGTGCTTTATTTTTTGTTTGCCTCACAATTACATTGGTGGCATGTGCTAATATAAAGAGCTTTAACTTCAAACATTATTGGACTAAAGAGATGAACGGTTGTGTTGCGACAGAGAACCAGATTTTTGCTATTCTAAGAGCAACAGTATTCCTCAATCCTGTCTGTTCTGCGGTGTTAAACTAAGAACAGGTAAAACAGGGTAATGGTAATCTGGACCTTAATTTCTGCAGTTCATTTCTTTTAATGTTCTGTCTGCAAAAACTCAGGAAAGTGATTGTGATTTGTACAGTACCTCAAAGGAATGTGTTGAAAGCACTATGTACTGCTGAGAGTTATAGGCTAGGCTTCAATGTTACTTTATATTAAATATGTATGTTTACCTCAACAATTGGAAAATGGCAAGGAAAATTACTTTGAATGTATCCAGGAGAAAAACTAAAGTGTGATATGACTGAAGCTTTACAGTTTTTAAAAATAGAAACAGAAGGATTTCCCTGTGTTTAGAAATGGTTCTTCTGCAAATCTGTCAGATCAAACCGGAGCAGAACAATTTTTCTTGTCAGTAAACTGTAAAAGTTTTCAGCATATTGCTCCTTGATAATTACGTGATACAGTCTTTAGAAGGTGCATAGATGAAAAAAGAGCCACTTAATTGGTTTATGTTAGCATCCAAAACAGTCAAATGTGAGATTTGGTAGGACTCCAAGAGGCAAATTACCTTAAGCTGTGACTGCTGGCCTTTGTTGCCCGGCATTAGTCGTAGTTTTGAGGTTACTCTGGTGAAGCTGTAGGGAGTGGGATCAGTGTAGGTCACTGGCAGAGCTATGAGTTGCAGAGCTGTTTGTAGCAATGCAGTGGACTGTGACCAAACAAACAGTACAAATAACAAAGCAAAACTGAACCCTCAAAGTACATTTATTTCCTTTCCCAAACTGTAAAGTTGAGTTTTTGTTGTGTATGTATGGCTCCATTGTTCTTAATGCAATCTTCGTTTAGCATCCATTAGAAATCTTCCAGGCTGGAGTGTGCCCACCATTATTTCTACCTCAGTTTTGTTACATTTCTCTCGGAAAGCAAAGTAAGAGATAGGGCAAAAAACACCACCACCACAAAAGTCAGATTACATTAGGAATGCGAACCTGCTAAACAAGTTTCAGTGAGCTGCTGTTTTTTCCCCTGAAGTCAAGTTTTTCACTATGTTAGTGCTTTTTACTTCCTCCCCTCCCCCCCCCTCCCAACCTATTTCAAAAAAGAAATTCACAGTACAATTTAAATCAGTATTGCTCTGCAGAGGATTCTTTTATTGAAGGTGTATTCAGCTATTATATTTGCAAAGAAAGTGGTCTTAATGGCACTACATTTTGGAAAGTCTACCATTTAATTTAGTCAACATATTTCGCCTTCAAATCCTATTCTAAGATATAAAAAACCAAAACCAAACAAAAAGCCCCCACAAAACAAACAAAAAAGCTAAAAGAAAGGTTTTTTAATTCTCACTGAAATAAGGCTCTCGGCCATCTGGTTAAAATCCTGGGCAACAATACAAGAAAAGATGTGTTCCACCTATCTTAAAAATATCATACACTTTTGTGAGGTACCTCATAAGTAGTTCCATAGTGGCACGTATACTGGCATTGTCTGTTGGTCTCTGCATCTTGTTCAATATTAGTGTAAAAAATTACTCCATCTCCAGAGCAAGATACAATGTGTTTGTCATTGGTGCATGGTAAGAATTTTGCACTAAAAATATTGGCCCGATGTCCTGAGTGAATGGTTGTTAAAACCTAAGGAAGAAAGCAAAAAGAATGCTGTATCAGTTTAATACTTTCAAAGCAAATAACAAATGGGAAAATAATACAGACTCAAGTACTATAGAACATCGAGAATGTACAGACTACTAGTGATCTGCAGTTTAATACAACAGAACGAAGAAGCTGGTTTTATACCAGATTTCTTCTAAGAATAAGGCGGTTCTACAGATGATATTCACTTTTGCACTTGCACAAAGTAATTGCAAAATGGAAGGACTGGAATGCAAAGCCCATATTTTGTAAAATGCTAGTTACATATCACATCAGGGTTTTTTCCAAGTAAAACACTGGTCCAGACTGATACTGCAGCCAGCCAGCATGTCAGTGAGGAGAGATTTAGAAGATCTGATATATCATGGGTCAAGAAAATAAGACATTGTAATACAAGCCAACTTTATAGAGCTTAAAAATTGATGGTACTCTTAAAAAGAACTCACTTTAAGAGAGAGAACCATATTTTTGACTTTGAAACAAGTAAAAAATAAAAAAGCATTTAAGAACATGGTTAAAGGGCAATAAAATAAGACTGGACTTAGTCTCAGTAAGTGTTATTCATCTACAGTACAGCAGAGAAGCATATAATTTACTTCATCATCGTAGCTGGTTTTAAATGCTTTGTGATGATTCTTTGTATTTCCTAACATACTTCTTACTAGTCTACCAAAACTGAAAAAACCTGCGTACTAGTGAACATTCTCTTGTTACCTTATTTCTCCCATCTGCAGCATTTAACCCAACCATTTGTATTTTCACCACTAACAGGAAAAAGATAACTAAGTTGTTTACAAGTATAAATATTACTTCAAAATTCCCACTCAATTCAAAGAAAACATTATGCAGATGAAATTTCTCTGTCAGTGAAAGCTTACATCTAGTATTTCACAAGTGCTATTTCACACCTTTTCAACAATTCACACACAAACAAAACAAAAAACAAAACAAAACAACAAAGATTAGTAGTCTATTTATATAACCTGAAATATACACAAGATAAAAGCTGGTAGAGCTTTACCTCCAGTCGAAGCACAGCTCTTCAGGAAGGCAAAATTTTGTTGCTCTGTATCTTTCTATTCAAGTTCTCTTCCACCACCCCAGTCACATATATGATCTCCCCCTTCCCTGTCTACTTTCTCAGCATGTCTTCAAGGTCTAGTTCACAACCTCTGAGAAAGTGTACAAGAAAGGACTTCACTTGAACATTGCTGCACAGCATCCCCAGCACTGGAGGACACAGTTCAGAGCATCTGTTCTATCACACTATCAGCAGCCCCTTAAAAAGCAAAGTGTGGAACACTGCTACTATGCGATGGATGCTAGCTGACGTTACTGGAAGCTATTCAACTGCATAACAACCCATGTGAGTGCAGAAGTGGAAAAGCAGAGACCTTTACAATACTTTCCTCTTCATAAGCCTGCTTCCCCTATTCTAGTTCAAATTCTTTAGCCACACAAACGCACACACAAGGCAATGTAATTTTAAATGGTAATAAAGTATTTTAATCAAGATTGGCACTTAAACCACATTACAGAAAGACAACACAGTATATTACATACAGCAAATGCTAATACAATATTTTAAAACTAAAATGAAACAGAAAACAATTTATCTGACTATAAGATTTCACAAGAATGACTGAATCCTATTCCTAATTCTGACACTAATCTGTTGTGAGACCATGTCCCTGTTGTGCTAGACCATGTACCGTAAAATGGGATAATACCTACGTCACAAGGAATTAGAACACTAAGGCTTTAAAGCACTGTGAAGTTTTATTCACATTTATAAACACTATAAAGTGTCTGATGTTATCTTTGTCAGGTAACAACTAATATCTGTAAAATGCCTTGAAAAATGCCCCAATATCTTGAAAAATAATCTTATTTTAAAACCACTGACTATTCAGAAACAAGCCTACCTTTCTGCTGTAGGGATTACTAATTACCAGATTGGTGTCATCCGAACCAGACAAAATATACTCTCCTGTATCATTCCAGCAAATTGTGTTCACCTGTGTGAATGAACAACAAATTAATTTAGACTTACATTAATTTGATTTTCAGAATATTAAATCATCAATACCCATCCAACACTACATAAATAGGAGTTAACAAATTTAATTGAAATCATGTTGTTTCTAAGCAGCTAGCACAAAAAAAAATAAATTGTGTGTTTTTAAAACAAATTGATAAGGGAATCGATCACCTGCTTCACCTCTGGCATCTCTATAATAGTTTCACCGCACCTGAGGAGTCCATCAGGTAAATTAAGCTATTAAGCTTCCCCAGAAACGCCTCAGTAGCCAAAATTTTACATATTCAGGTGCTTTAATGTTTCAAATCTAGTCCACAGAGTTCTCTAAATTTGAACTGGAGGGCATTACAATGCTCTCCTTACTGCTATCTTCACCATACCCAGACTGTGACCATCCAGTTCTTTGTATACTTTTCAGTGACCACACCTTCTCAGGGATCATGTGAAAACCACTGAAGAACCCATCCCAGATGCCTTTTGAGAAGTGTGAGTATGCTGGGAAAAAAAGAAACCTACAGAGAGGTACAGAATTGCATTGGGAGAACTTTACAGTATATTTCCTTATCAATTCTCCTTTTCACAGGACTGCTTAATAATGGGTCAATGAAATAAAGCTGTAAAAGCACTCAAAATCCAAGTAGCTCAGAAAGTATCTTTACAGTAACATGAGTTCAAGCAGCAGCTCATGCACAAGCACCAAAGACTGCATGCATGATCATTATTATTTCAAGTAGCCTTTAAAATAGCTTCAAGTGTCAAACTGCAGCCATCAACATCTTCTGTTGGCTATATTCTGCTGGCAGAATAAGTGCCTCATGGTAATGTATCAGAGTGAACTACATGATTAGTTAATATCCCACTTTGTTCTTATGCCTTTTTTGATTCAAATGTCTCCCTCTGAGCTCAAAAGACAAAAATCTTTTTGTTCAAAATAAATACACCTGGTTTAGTTACAATTCTAATCACAAGTTTAGTTAGGGTCCTTAATTAGGCAAAGTTGCAAAATCAGATTTAGCTTTTCTATGCAGATCATATGGGCAACATCTTGACACTGACGAGCTTTAAGAGAGATCTTTATGTTACAACAGATATGCCTATGGCAGAGTTAGCTCAATGCTCAGCAGCAGTCAAATAATATTAGGAATCGTTAGGAAATGCACAGAAAAGCAAACATCATTCTGTCAGTGTATACACATCCATGCCTAGCAAATTTGTGTCTTCCACACTCTGCAGTTTAGGTTCATATCCCACTCCCATAGTCTCCATTTCTATTACTGCCCATGTGAAAAGAAAAATTACAAAAATTAATTACTAGGATGATCATAGATATCAAATATCTTTTATTGCAGGAAGCAACTAATTTGTACTACTCTGGGGAGGGGTTATGACAGAAGCATATGAAATCATGAACGACATGGAAAATGAAACAATTTTCTGTGGATCTTTACAGTACAGGAAATGGAAGGCCTTCAATAAAACCACCACATGGCATTTTAATAAAACTGGAATTCATTGTCACGGATTGTCCTAAGCACCAGAAGTGGGAAAATAAATATATTCATAAAAAAAAATAAAAAAAAAATTATCAGGAACAAAAATGCAACTTTCACCTCCCTTTGTCCACTAGAGTGTGACGTTCTCTAGAATACCCTTCAAGACTATCTGCTTGTCTCAACCATCTCAGCTTTCCTCAAAAATTAGTACTGGCCACTCAGGACCAAATTTTCAGGCTTGATGGCTTGACTGAGTATTCATATGACCTTGCACGGCTGCTTTTATGATTTTATAACCCTGGCTGCCAATCACGAAGAACCATACATTCCACTAGCCCCCAGATCCATCTACCACTGAAGTAAGGTGTCCTGTCAAACACAGCACAGTACTACAGCTAGTGCAAAGACAAAACCCAAGGAAGCTCATTTTCATCTACATTTCCTTTCAGGCAGAAAAATACTACCATTGCTCTAGAAAAACCCCAAATGCTGATACAAGGATACAAGAATAGAAACAAGAGCAAAACACTAAAAAAAACCAAGGAAGCTGCTAAAAAAATAAAAAATATGATTCAATAAAGAAGAGCTAGCACAAAAATTAAACAATTAAGCAAGGTAGGTGCTTGGGTATGCGTGCAAAAACAAAATCTGAAGGGCAGGATAGCAGAGAAAGCAAAAGATGGAAAGAGAGGACATAATTACCTAAATTACAGTGTCACAAGCCTACACAAGACACCAATCATTCTCATTCTAAATTCTCATTTCATTTCACTGATTACCTCAATTGAGCAATTTCAATACACCCCACCTAGGCTAAAGCTGCTCCAGAAAAAATCCTGAAGATGACATAACCAAATGTATACTAAAGGTCTATAACTAAACAGGTTTTTTATTCTGTGTTGGATCACCTTCTCAACATCACTATCAACAAAGTCTTGTTTTTTGGTGTTTTGGTTTTTTTTTTTTTTTTTTTTTACAAAAGACACCAACTTCACTGACTTTCTAGTAAGTGGTCAGTCAATACACCACATTTCTCGGTGTTCAGTACAACCTATTGACAAACAGTGAATAACCCCAATGCATATGGAGCACTAAAACCAGATGCTCAATATGGGCAGATAAAAAACCCAAAAACATAAAGTTCTCATGTCTCATTCCATAGTAGTAAACCCACTATTAAAATACACTGCAAAATAAGGACCAACTAGAAAACCAGCCAAAGGGGTATTCCATATCACAGCATGTCATGCCCAGTATATAAACCCTGGGAGGAGTCACCCAAAAGGGACCGATCACTGCTTGGGTCAGGCTGGGTATCAGTCAGCAGGTGGTGAGCATGTATTGTACATTACTTATGTTTTCTGAGCTTGCACTTCTTTTATTGTTTCCTATTGTTATCATTATTGTTGTTATTGGTATTCTATTATCATTATATTTTACTTTATTTTAGTTATTAGACTGTTCTTATCTCAACCCATGGGTTTTACATTCTTCCAATTCTCCTCTCCATTCCACTCTGCAAGGGGAAAGGAAGCGGGGGGTGAGCAAGTGACTGCACGGTACTGAGGTACTGGCTGGGTCTAAACCACGACAGTCACCCTGAAGGAGATGTATGGCACATAGGATATTTGTTTGTTACTGAACTGTCTATACATAGAAATGAGAAATTATTCCTCCAGATAATATTTTTTCCTTTATTTTAAAAGGCAGTAGTTGCTCATGTCAAAGGCTCCATACACCTATGCGTTCCACAGTTCCACTTTCCTCAGCTTTCATGGGAACAGAACTGGAAGAAAAAAATAAGCAACACATTTACTTCAATTTGATATAACTTAAGAGTTGCTTTTCCCTCTATTTTCCTCCCACTTCATTGCTGCTGGTCCACATTGATTGTATTCCAACATTTCTCCCTTGGATTTAGTAACTTCATACAGAAAGCATTTCACCTAACTCTAGATATTGACATCATCTTATGCTTCCTTTAGAGTATACATGGAAAATGGCACCTTCTGGCATGCAAATGACCTCACTGAATTGGACAATGTGAATCTTTCAACAAGATCCCTGGAAGGCTACAAGTAGACATCAGTGATTCAGGAAACTAATTTAATTACTTTACATACTATTGCTAGAAACTGGGTCTTCAAACGAAGTGGAAAATTGTACTATTTCAGAGACAATGACACCTAAACTCAGAGATGAAAATACTCAAACCAAAAAGGTACTATGGTAATACTACTGCTACATAAGCACATACACTTGAAGTAACTAATAGAATTATTCCTTACAAAGATATTGCACCTAAGTATGATTATATATAGTTGTATTTCCCACAGGATCTCTCCTTCGTGTAACATAGATCAAACGGTAGGTAGGAAGTTGGAATTTACTTTTATCCTCAATTAGAAAAAAAAAATTCTTGCCTTAAGTTGTCCACCATGTCCAATTACACAGCTTGCTTTGTATAGAAAACACGTGTCACAACAGAGAAGAATGCAAATGTTTTTAACCTAAAAACACAACCCAACCCCCCCCAAACAAACTAAGCCCCACCCTACAGAAAACAACAACCACACCAAGATAACCAAATCCAAAAACACCTTATGAAGACACCTATGGCATTCATTCCTCCCAGATAAAATACATGCTGATTCAGCAACTGGGGAGGGGGGAAGACATTAGTCATGATCATTTACTAAACATTGATGGCATAAACACTTTAATCAGCAAGAGCATCGTAATTTCAATTACTTTTATTTCACTGATTTTTTTTTTCTAAGCAAGAAAAGAAGTAAGAACTTCTACTGAACTGTTGTTAGCTATAAAAGATCATTCAAAAAAAACCCCACATGGTAAATGAGGTAAGAACTCCTAATACACCATTCTTTAAAGGTGGATAGTTCTTAGCAAATTTAATTTCTAAAGACAGTTTTCAAATTGTAGCACTATTTTAAACACCTATGTATAGTGCTACAAGTTCACAATTAAACATTTTCCACCCACTAAAACAATAAAGTTAGGCCACATGTTAAAGCATACTTTAAAAGCTAATGCAGTCAATTGAAAACGAATTTTCAAATACATTATTCACCAGGTAGGTCCAATCAATACAACATTACATTTGCAATCTCTGTGATATGACACAGAGGAGGTTAACTAAAACAGAGAACAAATTCTGCCAATTTTTAACTAGCAGCGAAGAATTACTATCGTCCTGTCCCCTGTTTTACAAGCAAAAATGACTACTTTTACAAAACAAAGAAAAAATTATTAAAAAAACCCAACCAACTTCAGGAAAAGCAACTTGAAAAATTTCATCTTAAGTACAGGAAAGAAATTCTATATTAAAAATCACTGTTATAATCTTTAATACAAAACCTGATAAATAACTTTCTATACATAGAATCATAGAATAGTTTGGGCTTGAAGAGACCTTACACTGTCATTCTTAAAACATTTCCTGAAAAAGACTGGGCAATTAATGCTTTGACTTTTGTTTTAAGTCAAACACCTTTTGTACCAGAACATTAAACTTAATGGTAACTAGTACAACAAAAGCAGCTGAATTTTTACATACGGCAATTCTAATCCTTGCCTTTTCAAGCCTTTGTAGTCCCTCAAAAGCATATGTAAGTCAAAAATCATACTTCTGATCTCAAGCCAAAAGGCTAGATTCTATTAACAGATTTCCTTCGACACATCTAGCACATCTAGCACATCTAGAATCCTTTCACTTTTCAGGTATCTTGTACAACAAAGACAATGCTTTAAGCAATATTTCAAGTTCCGTTATTGCCCTTCAGGGAAGGCTTATTTTCACAGAATCACAGAATGGTTCAAGTTGGAAAGGACCTTAAGAGCATCTGGTTCCAGCCCTCTGCCACAGGCAGGGACATATCACCCAAGACCATGTCACCCAAGGCTCTGTCCAACCTAGCCTGGAACACTGGCAGGGGTGGAGCATTCACCACTTCTCTGGGCAACCTGTTCCAGTGCCTCACCACCCTAACAGTAAAGAACGACTTCCTTATATATAACCCGAAGTTTCCCTGTTTAAGTTTAAACCTATTCCACCTTGTCCTGTCGCTACAGACTCTTCAAAAGGGGCTTTCTCCAACACTCTTGTAGGCTCCCTTCAGATACTGGAAGGCTGCTATGAGATCTCCACACAGCCTTCTCTTCTCCAGGCTGAACAGCCCCATTCTTCCCAGCCTGTCTTTGTATGGGAGATGTTCCAACCCCCTTATCATCCCTGTGGCCTTCCTGAACTGCACTCAGTAATCCAAGTGGGGTCCCACAAGAGCCAAGTAGAGAGGCAGGATCATCTCCTTTGACCTGCTGGTGGTGCTCCTTTTGATGCAGCCCAGCACATGGATGGTTTCTGGGCTGCAAGCACACACTGAAGCCAGCTCATGTTCAGTTTCTTATCAACCAACATCTCCAAGTCCTTCTCAGGCTGCTCTGACTCTCTTCTCTGCCTAACCTGTAGCTATGCTTGGGATTGCCCCAACCCAGGTATAGGACCCTGCACTTTTCTTTGTTGAACTCCATGAGGTTGGCACTGGCCACCCCTCCTGCATGTCAAGGTGCCCTCTGGATGGCAATTTTGGATTTCATTGTTTCTTTAAATAAGCATGAAGTACTTGATAATCTGCTTTTTAGACTTTGAGAATAAATCACTCAAAATACTAACACAGCTTTAAAGTAAAAAAAATATATATATATATATCTTAACATAACACAAAACTATTAAAGATTCCATTTAAAAATTTAAGGTGAGTTCTAACTGAAAAGATACACGTGTTTTCCTGGCATAGAAGATTAACCATTCAGCAGTGGGACACAGTATTAAGGTACAGGAATGGTATTTTGTTTTGCTTCAAAAGTAAAGTGTCAGATGTTTAAGAAGAAAAATATCTAGATAATTCAGATGTAGGTCTCAATAAGCAGTGTTTCCCAGCTCAGCTTTGATATATGGCATTTGTACTCTTAAGTTGAAGAAATATTACTGTGTCAACAAAATCACAATTTAACATCTTTTAACAAGCAAAAGTGACTTACACATCCATCATGCACATTCAAGGTTGCTTCAAGTTTTAATCTTTGAATAAATTCTCTTCTCCCTGTGAAGAAAACCACTAATTATATACTGTATAAAAAAACCAGTAATACTGAAGAAGTAATGAAGACCCTACTAATAGGTACCGAAGGGGAAAAAAATAAACAATAAAGAATCAGAATACAAACATAAATTTTGAAACAGTTCATATGGTTCTCATTTTACAAACAATAAGACAAGCATCACATTTGCTAGCTCTTCCACCCCCTCTAATAAGAGTGCAGAAATGGCAAAATGAACATTTCACAAGTTCACACGCTGAAGCTTCCTCTAAAACTAATAGTTATCAAGCAGAAAAATAACCATTTCATTAACTTAGCTGAAAGCAAGTATACCAGTTCAAGAACTACGATTTTTTTGTACTGGAATATAAAGAAGAATGTGTTTAGGTCTCAGGTAGAAAGTAAAATGCGGTTTTGTAATTCAGCAAGGAACTGAAAGTTGAACTTCCAAGCATTATCTACAACTCTGCATCTCCTCTTAAACCAGAGAAAACCCAACTTCAATCTCATTGTTAGTGTTGCATTTGGAAAAGTAAAACTGAAGGCCAGTACCATTCCATTTGATACATACTTAAGGGATAAAACACAAAGGAAATTTTTGGAAAGGTGACATGAAACAAATAGATGGAGAAAAAGTAAATCTACACATGCATATTGAGTAAGGCAAGGACTCAGGAACTGTATGTCCTTACTCCTTACATACAGGCTTACTTACCACTGCACTTAAAACCACTAATGCACTATACAAATGAAGAAGGAAAAATAAAGTATACTGAAAACAGTGTAGTCTTTCATGAACCATACGTTTAAACAAATAGCTTCAACTTTCATTTAGAGTGCCCTCATTTTATGAAAACAGGCTATAGTGAACCTAATAACCCCCAGAAAGCACTTTCAGGAAAAAAAATACTTATTATAAACTTTTTATTTAAATCCTAAAAGCACTTAACTCAAGGACCTATCTCTTTGCCCTGTGCTTGTACAGGGCAAAAAAACAAAACTCCAGGCATTAGACTGTAGGTCCGCTAGGCTGCACTATTTTCAATAGGAAACCTACTAAATTCACACAAAATTAACCCTCTTGCCTTCCTCTGACAAAACTAGAGTCAGGGAAAGAAGAACTGCAAACAGAACTCTCTCCACATATGAAAATCCTACAGCTCTGAACTTGTTTTGGTTCAGGACAAGGCAGAAGCATTTCAGAGCCCAGTATCACCTCCGGCACTGGAGCACAAATTTGGAAAAGTAATTTCTCCTCTCTCCACTTGTTCCCTCTTAATACCTTTTATTTGTCACATATACTCCCAGGACTGAAAAAGAACACCCGATATCCATACCTGGTCCCTCACAATCACAGACTGCCACATCACAACCCTCACACTGAGAAACAGGCACTGAACATCCTTGCCGTACTTCTTCGAAGACCAGGAAAGCCTTCAAGCAGTACCAACTCCCCCCGCAGGTACACCTGCACCTCGTCCGATGCTCGTTTAGCTTTCCCTGCTTGAAAAGGTGTATTTTGGAACCTAGTTTTTGTTGGAACTATAGAGGTCACCTCCAAAGTTCAAAACTGCTCATAACACACCTCAAGTACCACATTACATAAGCATAGTAGTTTTTAATTTTTAAGAGGAGGTACTGACTGGGTGAAATGGTTATAGAGTGCTTGCTTTTAAAACACACATAATCTAGCTTTCAAAAGATAAAAAGCATACTCTTTTATACCCCATTTTATAGACATTGAAACTGATATCTCAGAAGTACTACAGTTTCCATTAACATGGAAAGCCATCATTAGAGAGCCATTAAAATAACAATCTTAATCTTATACACCATGCATTATTAGCAAGAATGCGTATATTCCTGAATTGGGAATACATCTACATAGTTCACTACTCTTTACCACTGTTCCTTATCCATTTTTCCCCATAAGGGACAGATTTTGAACTTAGGTCCTTAACAGTTGCTGTACTGTACTTTTCATTTAAATCCTACTTTTTTTATTCAAATAATATGTTTATTTTCAATGGAGGATCCCATTTTCAGATTAATTTGATTTCTACAACACCTGCTTGTACATAAACCTGAATACTGAGGTGGGACATACCACTTGCTGTATGCTTATATATCACTTTGCATAACAGAAATCTAAAAATTTGCTTCTAGTGTGCAAGCAAGAAACAGTAAATGTGCTCTAATCACATCTTGAATTGCAATTTCTATTTTTTTAAAGAAGTTTATTGACAAAATTAGATATGAGCTAACTTCTTGGTTTTGTTAGATTAGGATTTTTTGGTTTTAAGAACAAAAGCAGCTACAGAAGTTGCATTAAATATTTACATTGAAATACAGACATATAGTGTCTCTTATACTTTTACTCCTCCATTTGAAACATAAAAAAAAAAATAGGATTGCACATGCTCCCACATGTAATTTGTTACATATATGACTATTTATCATCTGATCACTATATATGTAAGTACTGAGGGAGGAAATAAATACAAGCAAAACTACAAACAAAAAACTAGGCCAAACTGAGCGAGTTTCCTTACTCCCTGAAGTGAAAAGAGGGCAAGGGTCAAGCAGCTTAAATGTTTTGCCTCGAAGAACCTTCCTATTTGTTAAAGTGCTAAAAGATGATAATACAACTGAATGGATTGATTGTAGCTTATCATTCAAAAATAGAACCACCAGATCCTCAATGTTTTTATTTCTAAAATAAAAACCAGACCTACTCAAACTGATCTGAAGAAAATGTTGTCTCTGCATTTGCTGCTATTAAAAGTTGAGTAAAGTCAGTAAATCTGTGTTCTCTGTACTTCAGCAATTACTTTCACAAGTTCATAGGTTTGGCAAAAAAGCTCAGCAGTAAGTACTAGAGCTTTCTGATATTTGTGTCACCTGACTATTTTTGTCACTTGCCCATTATTAATCACATTAAAAAAAATAAAAATACAATACTGCTTTGAACTCCTTCATTAGTAGGCTATATTCCTTTTTGTACTCTTTAGGTGCACCAGAACTTACATTGCTAGACTTTCTAACAGTCAAATTCTCTACACCAAGGACTCCTCTCTCCCAGGTGACAAGAATCTTCACAATCCTTAATTCTCATTCATCTAACCTAGTGGACACTTGTTCCCCTCCACCTTCCACTGAAGGCAGCCCTCCAGCGAAGATAATGGAAGAAACCCAGATCTTTGACAAAACCCTATAGAGTACTTTTTTTCTTAAAAAATCAGCATCAAGACCTTTGTCAAGTTGTGTGTCCTGTCATTCCTGTGTCATTGCTCTTCCCCATATTATGTACAGGCTCTGTAAGAGCCAGAAACTGTTTACTTTTCCTCTTAACTACATGCCACCAGAAATGGATAAGTTAATTCTGTGAGGATGCTTCAATATGTAATTTCATATATTCATACAAGGCCTGGGATCAAGTGCTCAATCTGTCACCACCAAGATGATCTCACTGGACAGTGAAACATACATGAGTCTTGATTTGAAACTGCTGCGGTGGTGTAACTATCAACAGGAATTAAAATAAAATAAAAATAAAATAAAATAATTAAAATATAATAAAATATAATAAAATAAATAAAATAAAATAAAATAAAATAAAATAAAATAAAATATGACATAAAAGCACTGTTGAATTTCAAATGGCAGCGATGACCTTCCTGTGAAGTGTTCATATATCTGTAATTTGGAAAGCTATCTAGGTACTGCTCCACCTATCAGTTTTCACTAGACATTATGCACCAACTGAAGCCTTAAGGTACAATACCTCCCTCAGTACACTGATAATTTTTCTAGTTGATATTAAGCTAAAGACTATAGGACAATTTCCAAGGCCACATTCTGTGTATGGAAGAAGCAATGCCCTGAGTCACTCCTAATACGAACTTATATATTAAGAAGTGGGCAAAAGAAAAACTACAGCTGCTTCCTTGTAACTTACTTCTTCAAAATGTACCACTGCGCACAATGTCAAATCAAATAATGCTTTGGCACTCCTTTCTGAAGAATTACTTAAGTCTGGTGTATGGGCACAAGCGCATAGCTTTAATCTTACTTCAGGGAGCAATATCAAAATACCACAGTGTCCCTTAACTCACAGCAGTTAAGACACCATTTAGTTCACAACGCTCAGTTTAGGAATTGCTTTCTACACGGCTAGTTTGGCACAGATATACACACCTTTCTTTTGTAAGTGACTTAGTCAATGCTGCTTCAGAACGAGTGACAGCAGTGAGGCTTAATGCTTCAAGGCATGTAATACCTTCATATATTTTAAACTGTACTTCAGAAT
>JBCJKH010010315.1:17365-20536 GCA_039877255.1 Loriculus beryllinus | reverse complement strand
TTTTCCCCTGAAGTCAAGTTTTTCACTATGTTAGTGCTTTTTACTTCCTCCCCTCACCCCCCCTCCCCCCTGCCTTTTTTTTCCCCCCTCCCCCAGATATACATATTCCAGTGTCTTCCTTCTGGAAAGACTAGCTGGCATGTGTGGCATTTGCTCAGTTCTCCCCCACGCCCCCACCTTCCCTTTATCCTTTAATGCTTTCCGTGCAACTCTTTTGGTGACAGCTGACTGATGTTGGGTAATGTCTCTGAGCAGGAGCAGTGCATGTTGCAGCTGCCCAAAGCCTCTGCCATCACATGAACAAAACAGCCTTGCTTTTTTGAATGTATTTTTTTGTTTGTTTACTTTAAAGAGACAGTAACAAAACTGTTGCAAAGCACTGGCATTTAATGTTTCTGTTAAGTAATGTACATTCAAATCCATTAAATAAATGCACTGAAAAGCCCCAAGAAGAGAGATACCAATCTGTTGCTAAGTCATGTTTGTCTTCTCAAAAACTGTATAGACCTTGTCCATTTTGTTAAATCAATGGCGACATTTAGCATTCAGAAAGCTAATGAGGGATTTTGTGATATTGCTGGAAATTTATGACTCGATTATTACTTTCCTTTATTTTTCTTTTAAGATATATATATATATTTAGATAGAACTGCTAAAAACAGAGCAAATAAACCAAAATCTAATTTAAGATGGATTCCTGGCAAACATTTTTTCTATCTAAAACTTTGTTTTAAGCATAAAAGTACCATTTTAAAAACAGTGCCTTTCATTAAGGATATAGAAAGTAAGACTTAAGTACATCACTTGCTTTTCTTTTCTTTTTTCTTTTTTTTTTTTATTCTTTTTCTTTTCAACAGCAATTGCAGTCTGTGATCCTTGTTATGACCCGGTCTTTCTACTTCCCCAAATCTCCACAGGCTGCTTCTTCACCCAGGTCATTCCACCATCCTCATATTTGGGAGATCCTGATGTTTCCATTAGCTATAGGCTCACGCTGATCACACTGGCAAGTATGCTACTGCAGATTGCTGACCCAATTTCTGTCTTAGGCATTGCCTTTCATATCTGCTATTTGAGCTGTGCTCATTTGAAAGGCTTGGGCAAGTTTTGATAAAACAACTCTTGTTCACTGTTTCTCTTAACCATACTCCTAACAGATTTTTTTACAGCTAGTAAAATGAAAGCTATCAACTAGTGTGGTTTTTTTCCCCTTTTTATCCAGTAGCAAAACCAAAACCAAGCAAAATTCTAGATGGTCCCTTTGGCTTCCAGCTTTAAAGCATTGTCTTTAAAAAGTCACTCTGGGAAATGGATTTTTCAAATGTTAACCAAAGTGAGAAGCTGGCAGAAACTGAGATGGTGTGAAAATGCATGTTCCACACGTGCGCACACGTGCACTCATGCTCATTCTCTCTAGGGCTCAATTCTACTTTAGGGCAGCAGAAGCGGAAAGCTTCACCCTTATCCCAGCAGCTGTAAGGAGAGGAAAATAGAGTCGGATTTTTAACCAAATCTTTTCTTACCAACGGCCATCCTGGTATTGCTCTGTGAGGGTGCCTATTGAATTTATTGAGAGCTTGGCCAGGTAGTGTTAAGAGGAGGCACCTCAGCCCTTCTCCAAGTCCTTTGATGTAGTTTTCCCCGGTTTGTGAGGGGCTGAGCTGGCTGAACCCCCTGCCATGTCCTGTCCTTATTGTTTTCCCTCCTCCTCCCACATTCAGCCCATTTTCTCCCTAATGAGCAGGTTTGGGCAAGCTGCTGGTCCTTCACCCCTCTCAGCAGCCTTCTTGTCAAGGAGTGTCCAGGAAGGGCAGGAGCAGTATCCTGAACTTGAGCGGGTCCCAAGAGTTAGGATTGGTTTTGAGAAGAGAGACAAAATGCGTTCTAATGGTATCTTCATTGTTAAATGTTTGCTGGTCTTTGACATTTCTGTGGTAGAAAGGCATTTGCTGTCTTTTACGACTGGGCAAAGATGGGGCCTCCGCCCAAGTGGTGGGCAGGGACTTCCCAGCCACTGGCACAGCCCTGGAACCTGAAATGGAAATGTCACAGGATTTTAAGGAACCTGAAATGGTTAAAGAGCCTCTGCTGTGTCATCCTATCACTGCAGATGCTTTACATTGTATTTTTATGTGTGGATCCCATTCTGCATCAGCTCATTTTCTTCCTTGTACCTTCAGTAATAATTCCTATGGCAACAAAAATAAAATAAATTGGAAGAATATTTCTGCAAGCTGAAGGATCAGTATCAATTCAAGGAGAAGTTCATAATGACCTTATGTGAAACAGAAATGGCAATAGTCTGTACTTCTGCATGTTTCTCTCCAAAATATTTTGAACATTAGTGGCAGTATAGAAAAGTTTGCTGACTGAGCTGATCAATGGAATGTGAAGGCAGTTTACTTTAAGGCTATTTACTTTCACGCAGATTATTTATCTATTAGTCAGTTTGTATTCTACTCAAACGCAGATAGGTGGGCAAAATGTTTTCTTCAGCATTACAAACCTACCAAGGGGAAAATCAACCGTCTGACTAAAATACATAGGCCAAACACCATCTGGGTGCCTTTACCACCTATTTGGAGGCTGTGCTTTGTAAAATGGTACAAGGTCATATTTAGGTGGGTTTTTATAGGATGTTTCTGTAGGGGATCATCTAGTCATAAAGATCCAAATTGTATCCTGTGTCAAGATGTTAGTATATTGAAAGCAAATTTGGGGATCTGACCGGGGTTTTCACTGTCTGCAAATAGGTACAACTTCAGGCAAAGGGCAGTTCTTATAATCACCCTGCTTTTTTCTCTGAAGCACTCCATCATCACGAAGGAGAATGCATTACTCAGATCTGAAGGATACACTTTGTCACAAAACAAGGCCGCCAAAAGTTGTAGGGCCTCCTACCCTTTCAGTTACACCAATCTGAAGGTGGTATAACCTTGTTGACTTAAAGGAATTACTCTCGATTTCTGCCCTTGTTAGAAAAGTCATTGCTCCAATGTATAATATTCTATGTCTGTTGGTTTTCATCATCAGCTCCGAAAGCTAACCTTGTCCTCACAGCACTAACTCCTTTCCATCTTGTATGTGTGCATGTGTGTATATATTTATATGTGCATACACACCATGTCCAAACAATGGCTTTGTGTCTTTACTTAAAAAAAAAATAGTCAT
>JBCJKH010010315.1:9865-12365 GCA_039877255.1 Loriculus beryllinus | reverse complement strand
GAAATGCTGAAATTGCTTTTCCTGTGATGTCTTGGGCTCCTGGGTGAAAGTCCAGGCCCTTTACCTCACAGCTGGCTTGTGCTTTGCCATAGCTGGTGCTGTTCTCTGTGCTTATTAAGGGTACATAGAGCTCTTGAGGTTCAAAAAAGTAAAACTTTAGTCTCAGTACAGAGTTGGGTTTTAGGAACTAGTGAGTTGTTTCAAACTCTAATGATAACAGCATTCCCTAACAGAACAACTCGTTTTCCACCATAACTGGAAAGCAGTGTTGCTGGGACCAGTAGAAAACAAATTGGTGTAAATGTGGAAATCTTTTTCCAAACCTGCTTTCTCTGTTAGGTGTAGTTTTGTTCAAGGCTCAGAGAAGCCAGTGTTGGCAGCGATAAACTTTTTCTTGCTCTGCTCCTGCTCTTTGGAACAGAAAATCAAACATTCCTCCGGAATTTTATTGTCAAAAAGTGAATTGCTTCATTAAGAAATAAAACATGATTCAGCGTGTGGCAACACTCGGAAAGGAACTGCCTGGGGAATGAAAGAAATGCTGCTCAGGGGCCGAAGCCACATGAAGCTTTTGACTGTGACAGCAAAGTAGCATGCTCTGCCAGTAAAGAGCAGGGAGAGTGGATGCAGCTGTATCAACAGCTTTCCTCACTAGTGGAGTACACATACAAAGCAAGCTTTACTGCTTAAGGCATCTTTTTCAGTGTATTTGCATTTACACTTGCAACTTCTCTTGGATTAGCTATGGCCATTGGGGATCTTGCTTCTCTTCTTGCCTGAATAACCAGACTGTAGGGGCAGAAGCTTATGCTCTGGATATGAGTTGAGACAGATGAAAATCCCTCAAGCTTTTAGCAGTACTTCAGCTTGATCATATTACCAAGGCCGTATCATGGGACAAACGTAATCTAACAACATTTTAACATTATAGTTTAAAATTTCTAAGTCATAATAATTGTATAAATGTATTTTGCAAGTGCCATGTCTCTTTGAAAGCCTAATAACTCAGATTTTTTTACATCTCTAAATTAAAGCTCTAATGAAATACATTTGCTACAGAAGAGGACATGAAAATAAAGCCAAAAGATCTCATTCCTAGTTAGGATGTTTATTCATACACATTGGTAAGCGGTGGCGGTGGCTAGCTTGGCATGAGTATGCTGGGCCATTGTATCTGTGCATATAATGTCACCCTAAGAGAGAATAGCTGCTGAAATTGTACTGAAATTCTGAGAAATCTTCTCTCTTTCCCTCATCACATATAGAAGTAAAGGAGTCTGTTACGGGACTTGGCTGTGCTGTAACTTGCTGCACCACTTTCCTTCTAAGGCAATAATCTAGAAGAACTTGGGAAGGCAGAGCTAGGCAGAAGAGGTAGTTCCAGAGAATTAATAGATTCGTTTATAATTTTGAATAAAGAAAGCTCTACCTCTGTACATACACGTTTCCTATAGTTGCATTTCCTGCATTTCCATGTAGGAGTGAATTTTAATTGCTAAAATATGCAATAATGAAAGGTAACACAGTTCTCATTCTGTGCAATTGAAGTCAGAGTTAGAAATTGAATTTGTTTTGTGTTTAATCTGCAGGGGTTTGGGGTCCATTCAGCATAAGACTGTTCATGTTATCTTTGTTAGCATTTTGGAAATACACAGGAAAGGTGGTGGACACATGGATTAGTTCCTATGAGCTTAAAATACTGGATTCTGTTTTGTTCCAGCTTCTCTTACGTTATGAGATTGTTCTGAAAATGTAACTTCTGTGACATCTTTCCAGAGCATAAAAATGATGAGCATGTTTATACATATTCTCTTCCGCAATTGAAATAAGTATTTTACCACAATAATGGTAAAGGCTAAGAAGAAAACCCCAGAGGACATCTTTTGGGTGATTTTATGTTTGTTTGTTTTCAAATAACAAGATATGATCTTAATTTTGTATTTATGTTTCAAGTAAATCAATCTGCATTACTGTTTAAGATAAATGATGACTTAATTTCTGCAAACATATGCTAACAGGAATGATGGGGATATTTAGCAACATTTTGAGTCTGTGTTTAAAGCTAGCTAAGTACTGAAACGACCAGTAACCAAAGGGAACAGTCATTGATAAACGAAAGTGATGCTGATCTAATGAAATCTATCTCCTGGCATGTTGAGAGACAGTGGCTGTAAAAAAGAAAACTGACTTTCACTCTTTCTTAACTTTATTGCCTTTTTTGCCTTTTTTTTTTTTTTTTCCAAGTGAAAAAGATCACAAGCTAAAACGTACCTTTGGGAACCCTTTTTTTCCAGATCACTTAATTACTTGAAAAGATAATCTGAATAACATTTGATCAAATTTTTCATTAGAACTCCCTTTTAATTTTTCATTAGCTTCATAATTAACTGAATTTGTACAGTCATCAGTCTGTTTACAGCGTTTTGCTTTGTAAAGTGATGTACCATAACCCCTTCTCTTTCTCTCTCTCCTTTTGCTTCCCAGATTATCACACAAAGTA
>JBCJKH010010315.1:4865-7365 GCA_039877255.1 Loriculus beryllinus | reverse complement strand
GCCATCATTGCTTCACTGCCTGGAGGCCAGACCCTTAGAGCTGTGAGGGAACAAGCTGGTCCCAGGACTCAAGCACAGGTGGGAGTTTTGCTGCCCATTTAAACCGACCAATCTGACTTGGCCTGAATTGAGTCAGGATTTGTTGGAGTTACACATAAGTTGCTCCCAGCAGGAGGGGTCATAGCAGTGTTCCAGGGAGAAAGGAACTGCCCATCTGCACAGGGAGCAGCTCTCTGCACCTGGTGTCCATCGGCTCTGCCCACCACCCTTTCTAACACTTCCCAAAGCAAGTTGCTGTCATTATAAAGTTACTAACTTTGTTCAGGTTCACCACTGAGCTACATCAGTCATACCAGTGTGGGCTATTTAAGAGATGGGAAAATAATATTATAGAAGGCAGAGGTTACTTCATCCTCTAGAATTCTTCAACTCAGAGAACTTTTCAGCTTTGACCACCTGGAGACCCCAAAGCAAAAGAGCACCTTAGGCTTTCATCTGGGTGTGTGGTAGAAACATATGTCAAAATTAATTCTCATACAAAACTGTTTCACAATAGAAAGACAAGCTAAAATGTGTGGAGGATGCCAACAGGATAGCAAGTGAAATTAAATCTATTAAGGATGGCAAGGTCTTATACAGAAAGTAAGCAATAGCTACTACTGCTTGGTGGAAACTCATTCACCATGTGGCTAATGGTGTAGCTCATGCTACAACTCAACAAAGTAAATCAAAGCTTTTCCTGTTTGTTGCAATTGCTGAAAGAGTGTTAAATATGTGTAAAGTGTTGTCATTTCTCCCCAGCTAGTAAAATGAAGAGCTGAGAGAATTAAGCCAGAATTTACTGAGTTCTTCTACCATGTCTCCTCACCTTCTCACAAATACATTTCTTCAAAGACAGGGTCTGGCTGTTTACCTCCATTAATGTAAGTATGGCACTCCAGCTACAACCATCAGTGGTTTATCAGCTTGAAAAAATGAAAATTGAAATCGTTTGTTTATATCTGTGAAGAAATGCCTGACACATCTGCAGGATCAGCGTTCCTGGAGGAGAAGGTATTTTAAACTCAGAGAGAAGGCACCCAGTTGCACACTTTCATACTTTAAATAAGCTGGGGTTTACTATGAACAACATCTTCACCCTGCTCTCTGGGTGTATAGAATCATAGAATCATAGAATAGTTAGGGCTGGAAAGGACTTTAAGATCATCTAGTTCCAACCCTCCCATGGACAGGGACACCCCACACTAAGCCATGCCATCCAAGGCTTCGTCCAACCTGGCCTTGAACACTGCCAGGGATGGAGCACTCACAGTCTCCCTGAGCAACCCATTCCAGTGCCTCACCAACTTAACAGTAAAGAATTTCTTCCTTATATCCAATCTAAACCTCCCTTGTTTAAGTTTTAACCCATTACCCCTTGTCCTGTCACTACAGTCCCTACTGAAGAGTCCCTCCCCAGCATCCCTATAGGTCCCCTTCAGATGCTGGAAGGCTGCTATGAGGTCTCCATGCAGCTTTCTGTTCTCCAGGCTGAACAGCCCCAACTTTCTCAGCCTGTATAAGTAGCTTTAGCTTTTTGTCTGCAATTCTCATAGAAGTAATTGGGGCTGATGGCTTTCAGTGCTTTCCAGAATCAGTCTCTAGACCTTGGACCATATCTTAAAGTCAAGTAGAACTCCTATAGAGCTCAGTAAGTTTTGACAGAGATACACATATAGTATGCCCTTGTGAGACAATGGTCTGATGTAGAAGTATTATGCTTGCCTAAATCCTTAGAAAAATAAGGTGTTTAGTACAGTATTGTATCTAATATCTATCTAATACAGTAATTATTTCTACATTTAAAACTGGTTCCACACTATACCAAGATAGGCTGTTTTGTTGAAATGCAAAACTGAATGGCTGATAAATCCTCTGTTTTTTTCTTTGTTAAAGGATTTTTTTTTCCAGATTTGTATTTTACATCTACTTGAGTCATTTATACAAATTCAATTCAAAATGCCTAACAGTAAGCTTTTTACTTAAAACCTTGCCAGGTGCCATATTTTATTCTCTTCTTTTTATATGGATATTACCTATTCTTCTAACAATTTAGCAAGGCATTTCATTAAATCACTGTAATGTGATTAATTTAGATGGAAACAAATTTTCAGTGAACACAGAAACATTGTATTTAGAATACATAGCTTAAAAGTGTCCATAATTTGATGGTAATATTATTTGTCTTGATTCAACCTGTGATTATATTTTTATCCAGTAGTTTTATGGGTTTAAAAAAGTTAAGTCCCTTTTCTCCTTTTTAGCTTGTTTTCAGAATTTGAAAAACGGAGATACAAAGGGAGCTGTGGCAGCTTCATTCTCTTTCATGTGTGTCCATTCCAGGTGAAGCCCAGCATAATGTACTGTAATACGTCTCTTCAATTCTCTGATACAATGACCTGTGCATCCTCCTAATCCCCCACAGAATGCGCAGACACAGACTGATTGAGGTGAGTATGGA
>JBCJKH010010310.1:0-14502 GCA_039877255.1 Loriculus beryllinus | reverse complement strand
AAAATAAAATAAAATAAAATAAAATAAAATAAAATAAAATAAAATAAATAAAATAAAATAAAATAAAATAAAATAAATAAAATAACTTTACATACGACACAAAGTTAAGTTATGCTAAAGAAAGGGACTTATGTCCCACTCAGACATAATGCAGTTCAGTTATGCCCAACTGCAAAGGTATACTTTTGAGAACAAACAATGTAGACAGTATATATTAAAGAGAATCATGTATTTTGGTAAATAAGAACCATGGAAGGGACTTAAAAGTCAAAGAACATAAGCAAGCAATTGAAAAAAAATAGCTCCAAGAGCTGCAGTTATAAAAAAAAGGGATGTGTAAGTAATTAGATATTTAGAAGTATAACTGGGGGAGTTAAAGAGCAGCAGGAAATAAATACATGCAGTACCCCTATATGTAGTACTGACAAGAATGATACTTCCTACCACTATGACTTCTGTCACATGCGTCTTTAAAAGCATGTTGAAAAAGAGAGCCAGAAAATGAGCTGATGACTAGAGATAATGCCCCACAATTGAAAGAGATCAATCTGTTTAGCTTGTAAGGAAGGAAACTAAGGAGTTGATTAAACTGTATAAGCTCCCTCACAGGGAGAAAATAGCAGGTACTGAAGAGCTCTTTAATCTAGTGGAGAAGGCTACAGCAAGAACCACCAAGTGGAAGCTGTACTCAGACGATTTCAAGTTGGAAATGGGGTACACATTTTTGTCATTGAACATGGCTCATCACCTCATAAGCTTCCCATGCGGAGTGACAGTTTTCTACGTTTTGAATCATTACATTTCTGAAGGATAGGCTTTACTCTCACAAAAGTAACACTACAGTAAAACATAAGTAGTTTGCCTCACCACAATAAACATAAGGGTAAAATACAATTATGTGATAAAAAGACCAGCTCAGAAACTGATAGGTCTTTACTGGCCTAGAACTCAATGAACATATGATTTCTATCAAGGTTTCTAATTGGTCCTGAGTAGAGCACAGTGACACTGAAGTTTTTGTTGCTGTCAGGATCAGGCCCTACTCTACCTACACCACCACTGCATACAAGGTTTAACTTAACATATGCCTTGCTGTCCATCCCCATGTGTCTCTCTTGCTACATTTTAATTGAAAGGCAACTATCAAGAGAGGAAGCAGATATTTCACAACCTTTTCCTAAGTACACAAGCAGGCAATTGCCACAGGCATCTGTGGCCAAGTTCCATAGAGCCTACTGAGCTGCCAGATGTCAATGTGACCATTGGTAGCTGCACGCAGTGCAAATTAGTGTGGATTAACACAGGATTTCCTGAGAGCTTCTATTCTCTGGTCATTTCATCTGAAAACGAATGATCACTAAGTCTATTTTGGAGTCAGAGAAAAAGAGATATGCAGCACTCAACAAGTTGTACGTAATATGGATAGGGCAGGAAAGGCAGGAAATAGAGATCAACATTCCCAAGTGCTACTTGAGATACCATAATTCTTCAAAAAATTTTCCTTAGGACTATACAAGAGATTAAGGAAGAAAATTCAGCAGTCATTTACATGACAAACCTATGTACCTCCCTTACAAGTGCTGCTTGGATTTATACAATCTCCAGTAATGTAAATGCACATGTGGATTGTTGCTCAAACACTCTTCATTTTCTTTTTTATAAAAAACTAAATGGATTTCTTGTTCCATAGAATGCCAATGCAAAGCTTGAAATTGTTATCTACTTACAAATTCTGATCTAATAATTCATAACTCAAATGCCAACTAATGAGGACTTTTATTTTTAGGAGGACAGATGCGGAGTTGCTTTAGAAACAAAACTAAAAATTCAGTGTCATGATTTTTGTGATCCATAACTCATAATATTAGGACATTTGGGATTGGCAATACTGTAAATGATATTCTTTTCTAGCCAAAAAGACACTATTAATCAAATTAAATCCTATTGCCTCTTTAAAAATAGAGAGTATTTAAAATATTTAAAAGTTTGAGAAATTAAATCCTTTTTTCTCTTTCTATTTTTATGATTTTACTATTAGATTTTATTTTACAGACTAATAAAAGTGTTTTCTGTTCACAGAGATAGACAGTCTTCATTCATTTTTCTGACATTGAAAATGTGTATGTAATGAAGCTTTCCTAAGGCTGAGTTTAATTCATTCATGACAGTTATGTATCACCTTGTCTTGCAATTTTTTTTAACATATCCCCATTTTTTAGAAACTCAATTAAAAGAAAAAAACTCTTTATATTGTCACAGATAACATTCATCAGCTTCAGGCTGGGTTTCACCAAGAAGCCTGAAGCTCAGTTAAGTATCCATCTTCTTATAATTAATCAGTTTTTTTTTTTTTTAAAGGAAGAAAAGTATCTACAAAATGGAAAGAACGGAAAAGTCTTAGAGAATAATTACTCATAAACGTTAAAGATTTTCTGACACTTGTTAAAAAAATTTATGGAACTGTTAAAAAAAAAAGTACTGAATTTTCTGATAAATTTCAAGAAAATTGTGAGGTCCACTTTGATTTATGTGGTAAAATGCATCTTAGTGTCCTCCCTTCCTCGCCTCCAGTAAGCTAGTATCTCGTTCCCATTCAGAAGTTTTACGCTCATCTGCTGCTACAGACTTGGAAATAAACAAGGCATATTTCTACAGATATATGTGAAAACACACAGATACCGGGAATCTCTCTCTACAACCTGGAGTCTCACCATGCATCTGTTTTTGGCTTCAGTGTCCCAGGAAGAGGGTTCTGTGGGAAGGAGAGGAACCCTGTGTCAGGCTCTGCAGTAAAGTAGCTGGGTTTCACAGCCACTGTATAGCTGGCAGGAAGACTCCCCACTATAACCAAACCACGTCTCAAGCTAGGAGCAGACTATGTCCTTCTGTCATGTCATATACAGTACATTTAGGGCTGCTTCTTCCCTGTATATAGTATCTCCCCCTTTGCAGCAGCAGCATAACATGCACACAGTTTTGCATGCTATTTATCAAGCCCAAGTTGCTCATTACTCTTCAGGTAACATGTGCTTCTACTCTGCATAGACATTTGCAGTCCTTATATGCAATTCAAACACCCCAAGACTCAAAGCCTTAGAGACAAGGAATAGCATTTTTTCCCGACTCAACCCATGCTCCAAAAGTAAAATGCATTTCCAACTCTGATGATCTGTTTAAACCTTCATCATTCAAAAAGATACTCTTTTTGTCACTGTAGAAAACAGACTGTAAACAACAGAGAAACAGTCTGTACGTACTCATTCAATAACACTTGGCTCTTTAAAAATGTCCTAAATTCAATTGCCTTTCAGACTTTCAAAGTTCTACTTTGACTACAAACAGGTATCAGAATAATGCCCCATTATTACTAACAGTAATTACTCCAATAATTACTAATCAGTAATTTGGGTGTTCTGTTGAATCTTTTGCCCCAGGACTTTGCAAATTTCTGACAGCAGTAAGTAGGAGGTAGGAGATAAATTGCCCTCTCTGTGCTTACCATCCTCCCTGGAACCAAGGTGGTGCTGGTTGAGAGACAGGACATAATTGGATGGATCAGTGGCTTGGATCATTTGGAAAGGCCTCTGCTGGCTCTTTTTTTGCTCCTCTGCTCTTAAACTTCCTTCTTGCTCCTACTCCTATCACACTAACCATTATGTCTGTAACTTTGGTGATGGGTCGTGGCAACTCTGAAGTGCAGACACACCAGAGATGTTTTCATTAACAAGTTCAGACACTGACAACAGTGAGGCTTTTATCTGCTCACGGAATCCCAAAATAACCATTCTGCCACAGTACCAACAGCAATGAAGATACTGGATGTGCAACAGCAGTGATCCAGTTGTGGTTTTAAATGCAATGTAGACATACTTTGAGTTTGCTATCCTGTCAGAATGAATTGTTTTGCTTATTTGTATAAAATATCTAACCATTTCTTCTCCCTTTTAGCGGCTGCATCCTCTTCCCCCCTCCCCAAGCCTGGGATACTATCATAAATGACTGAAAACAAGGCAGAGCTTGTTCTCTTTGTAACAGAAAACACGTTCTTACCTCATGCATACTCCTAGTCGCATCAGTTAAGATGAAAGAATGCCAAAACCATCTTGAAAGGAGCTAATGCAAACACCCTCCAACAACAGCACCATTAGCCCAAGATGCTAAATCATGAACACTAAGCAGAGAGAAGCAGTGCATGGATTTGTGAAGAAAACTGAACTCCCTGAAAATCTTGTACTTTTCTAGTTACTCTTGGCTGATTGCGTCATTTCAAATCACATTTTCTTCAGTGGAAACCCTAAGTATAAATGCTCCTAAACAGCATTTAAGATTGTGCAAATAAACAAGATGCAAGAAAATTACACAGCTGAAGAGTATGTTACATAAAAAGAACAGAAAGCTAAGTTGGTTAGGGGAAGTTTACACATAATTAATTATCATATATGAAGGAGTCCCAATACAGCATCAGAGACTGCAGTCCAGCGGGGTTTTTATGTTAAGCATAACTAAGCAGGTATTTAGATAGTAGAATACACAGCATAGTAAAGTAATACACGTGAACTGTGCACAACTGGTTTGCATGACTGTCCTGAAATGGCACTGCTGTATAGAAAGGAACATCTGAGCCATATTGGATCTTGTCTGTTGTAACTGGGAGGATGCAACAATGTTCTCTTTTAGCTCCATTTCAAGGCTCCTTGGGACTTTCTGCATGGAACACATTGTAACTTTGCTAACAATGTTGCTTGGTTGTTTTATATCTCCAAAATAAAATTGTTTTCCTATTGAAAATCAATTTTAAAAAGAGGAAGCAACTGGAATTATTTTTTTTTTATTTTTAGGAGAGAGAGCGAATTAATGATGTACATGTGGAGGGAAACTAGCAGTGGTTAAGATTTGCTGATCACATCATCATTGGTGCTGAACGAGGAACATAAGACTATTAGAGAAATACGAGAATTGCAGCCCTTATTCCCACTCAGCATTAGTGCAAATATACCCCCAGGAATTCAATAATAAAATAGAGAAAATTGAACATGTGTGACAGAGAGCCAGAGAGAAATGAAGCACGAAAAAGAAGTACCACACAAAAGGCTTAAAAGGGCTCAAGGTGTGAAAACACTGAGAGTGTGAGGGATTGTGTGAACCACTGCAAGTGCAAGATGAAAACAGGAACAGGATTTTGAGTGAGGCTGAAAGTGATAGAGGGTAACCAAGCATAAATGTGAAAGAAAAAACAGCGTAACGAATGAGCCTGCAAGTGAGCAATAGAGCATGGCAGAGTGACAGGCTGCGATGCAGTAAGAGATGGCAAAAGTAGGAAAACCAGATAGAATACAGTTTTAATAATGTATTTCTTTTTTTTTTTCTTCCTTTTATCTTCAACATTTATCAGAAGAGAGACTGTTAGACAAAAAACAGGCCAGAGAGCAATATAAGAAAGAGACAAAGAACCATAACTATAAAGGATTATTAATAAACAAGACATTTGGAAATTGCCTTCAATTTTATCCACCAAGCTGAGGTGGTGAGAGTGACCATGCAGCATGTCCCCTGGAAAACAGCAAACTGGAAGAAACAGGAACTAATAACTTCAAAAGTGCAGCTGAGTGTTTACATGCTTTCTTCCTTATGTGATGTACTGTTCTTGCCACTGTCTACTGTGATGGCAAACAAACATATATATAGTATCACAACAAAATATCTTCTGCTGGGAATTAGGGGCAGAGAAATTATGGAGTACAGACATTATGCATAACTATCTGTTAGAGATGACTAACTGAAAGTTCTACCGCACAGCTGTAGGTACACAAAAATATGAAACCAGGAAATATCTCTCCATTCACATAAAAGAAACTTAAAAGAAACACAGGTATTCAAATACTTCTCTGGATAACAATTATGGTGCTTGAATTACTCTGCTTATCCCAGCCCTGATGGATCTCCTGCAGTCTTTTTTTCATAACTAGACTACAGGATGCTATTTTTTTTAATGTAGTACTCTCTCCAAGAGTTTCAAGATAACCTCCACCCATGTAAAATGTCAAGAAAGAGTGAGTTATTTCATTTTGTGTCACTAATGACAGAGAAACTGCTGCTTTTGTTTCTTTGAAGACAGGCTCAAATTTATTAGTGTGAGCCAAAAGGTTGGACAGCTTCCCTGTGAACATTCAAGTTCTCAAAAATACAGATTTCATTTAACCTTTCTGAAGTCATATTTATTTTATAAAAGATTCAATTTGTCATATTCCTGTCATAATCTTGAAAAACTACAGTAAAAGGTTCTCATAGATTCATTTCTATCGTGAAGGTTACTGAAGGTCTATGTGGTGAATAAACACCTTATCTGTGCTTATCCAGCCTCAAATTTGGATCTTATGGGTTAGGTATCATCAATAACTTTTTAAAAAACTACAAACTGAATATACCATAAATAATTATGAAATAGATGATTAAAACAGTTTTCTTTCCCACAGTTTTCTATGGGAGTGATTTTTTTCTTTCAAAGGCAACTGGGCAAATAGGAACATGCCTTTATATTTTACACATACATACTTACAAATACCTTCAGAAATGCTTTTTGTCCTTTAACTATTGTTCAGCAATTTGGTCTACTTACAAACTAGTTTCAGCAACTAGAAAGACCCAAAATTCAACCTGCATCACAAAAGCAAAACAATCCTTTTTTTTTTCCCTGCAACAATAAAACAAGCTGTTCATCAGCTGCTAGTAATTCTGTTGATAGTCAATTCAGAAGAGTTTACAGCTCATTCTCCTATCCATGGAATGGCTCTGTAGTGCTAAAAAAAAAAAATCATCTGATGAACAATGAAAAAAGCATGTGAAAAGGGAAGTGAATCCAAAAGAAAGTGGATTCCATCTAATTATTTCCATACATAAAGTTATAAGTTGCAGAGACAACTTTCTCTTTCCGTTAAAAATCTATAGATTTGGACAACATAAATTTTGTACCATGAGGGCAAAAACACGTAAGATGGGCCTGGGTAAAAGCTGAGGGGCACCTGACTTGAATAAGCACCAAAACATATATGTTAGAAATTACTTGTGAGACCCAGCAAGCCACAGCATGTTTAGTCACCATGCCTGAATGGGGTTTGGAACTGCTATGAAGAGAGATCATTACCACTTATTAACAATCTTAGTGCATTTTTTGCAGTACCAGGGCTGTATGCCCTGCATTTTGGTCAAGTATGTATATAATAACTGTACTAATCTTTAAAATTCCTCCTTCTGTGTCAGTGTGTCACAGTGTTATTTCTCAAACAGTTCCTCTTGTGCAAGAGGCCTTTTATGTTCAATAATGACTGACACTACCTCCCTACAAATAAAATCTAAGTCATTGGGAGCTACAGGTTCTCAGCATCTCTCAGGATGAAGTCTGCATTTTGCAGAACACTTCTGTATCTTTCAGGACAGGAAGTATAGTAGGCAGAAAATCAATGTGTCAGGCAAAGAAATAATAGGTAGATCAGAGCTTTTTCAATACATGCTGTGTGTTTCTTTACAAATTGCATTCCCTGCATGGTGGGTTGATGCTGGCTGGATGCCAGGTGCCTACCAAAGTTGTTCTGTCACTCCCCTCCTCAGCTGGATAGGAGAGAGAAAATATAATTAAAAGTTCATGGGTTGAGATAAGGAGAGGGCAAAACCAACTGTAGTGATTTAACCTCAGCCAGCAGCCAAGTACCACACAGCTGCTCAGTCATTCCCCCCTCCAGCTCCCTGGTGAAATGGGGAGGAGAATTGTTAAAAGGTAAAACCCATGGTTTGAGATAAGGACATGAAGTAAATATTGTAGTAATAACAACAAGAAGAAGGAAAAGAGATACAGGAATAAAGCCTAACAAACACAAGTGATGCATGATACCATTGCTCACTACCTGATGACCAATGCCCAGTGGGACCCAAGCAGTGATCATCCCCTCCCTGCCAACTAGCTCAGTTCATATACAGAGCATGATGTTCTATGGCATGAAACATCCCTTTGGCTATTTCAGGTCAGCTGCCCTGGCTGCACTCCCTCCCAGTTTCTTGTGCACCTCCCCACTGGCAGAGCATGGGGAACTGGAAAGTCCTTAACTTAGGGTAAGCACTACACAGCAACAACCAAAATGCTTCACTACAGTCTACACCATTGGCTGCAGGGGAACCTCTGACTCAGTCTCTGGAGCACCTTCTCCCCTCCTTCTGTGTTGACCTTGGGGTCTACAGTTGTTCTCTCTCCTCTCTCTGCTGCTGTTTCCACATTATGTTTTCCCCCTTCTTAAATACATTATCCCAGATAGGCCACCACCATTGCTGACCAGCTAGGCCCTGGCCAGTAGCAGGTCCAGCTGGATTTGGCTCTATCTGATATGGGGGAAGCTTCTAGTAGCTTCTCACAGAAGCCACCCATGTAGCCCCCTTGCTACCAAAACCTTGCCACACTAACTCAATACACCTTGAACCACCCACTTTGAAATAAACCCACTTTCCTACACAAGTGCTGTGAGTAGTTCAGATTACACAGAGAGACTGTCACTCAAAAGAAGATTTTCAAAGCAGTGTTCCTGAAGCTTAACAGCATTCCTTTTTCTCCATCAACACTTCTTTTCCTTTGCCTGGTGTAACTAATTAGTCCCAAACACTCCATTATAATAACAATATTACCTAGCCTATATAGTGGTTTTCATCAGTAGATCAAAAAGTACTTAGGAAAGAAGGCAAATGTTGTTACCTCATCAAGTAATACCCACTAAATAATCAGCTCTGCTGCTACCTTAATCCTTAGAAATGGTGTTTTAAAACCACGAAGAAGCCAAAATGTAATCTCCAAATAATACACCTTCTCTAGCTTCTCTAGCAAAGGAGATTATTGCCTGTTCAGTGGACCCCAAGAGGGTTACATGAAGCAAAAAGGGAATATATTTGCAAAGATACCACAGAGGATTAGAAGGGACCTTTTCAGCTATTGAGCTAAGGCCCAATTGTCCCATGCTGATATATCATATAAGCCCTTTCTCAAACGGCTCAAGTTTTGCATTAGAACTAGTGAGTGCCTTTCGCCTTTCATTAATCCCACTGAGAGGTTTTGATAGAGGTGCACTGATGGGACAAACAGATATTTTCCTTTGCTATTCACGATCTACCAGGACATTTCACACTCCCTATGTTTAGAGCTGCTTTTCCTCTTGTCAAATTCTACCTAAATCTCTCACTGCTCCAATTTAAGGCTGTAACTAGTTACGTTCAGATCAAATCCACTTCTGTATGCTATAAAAAGGCTAATCAGCCTGCAGCATTGACTACAAATGTGCAGTCCTCGTTTTCCTGAGAATTTCACTATTTATCAACCCTTCTCTAAACAGCCAGGGAAGATGTTTGACCTTCCACCATATACTTTAGAACAGTACTAAGATACACTTCTTTTTCAACAAACATCATCAGAAACACTTCAAATATCTCGCATTACTACTGCATTGTGAAGTTCTGAACATTTTTACCCTATTTTTTGCTATCTGAAGAAGCAAAGACCTCCTAATTTACCTTTTTCTCCTGTATCATTGACCAATATATCCATCAACTTGGTAACAACATTCTGCTGTTTTCTTTGAGGCAATAGAATTAAGATCAATAGAATTAAGTAGGAATGTGATTTTACCTGTATTCTGGATTCTCACAGCCATTATCTGTTCATTTTCAACCAGGCAACTTAAAATAATGAAAATGGTGACTCTCTCAGATCAGTCTCTTAACTTTTCTCCCTTTTCTTAAGTTTCAGCATTTAAAAGTGTACCTTTCCCTTCATATATGCATAGAAAATAATCACCCAAAATTTAAGTTTTCTAATTACTTCTTAAGTTGATTATGTTGAGAGATACTGGAATTGTTAATTAAAGTACACAGGCAGAATACAACTTGCTCATTAAGTTCCAGTCATTGTCTTTCAGTTATTTTACTCTTCTTATTATTTTTAACCTCATAACCTTCAGCTGTCTTACTGGGGAGTTGATGATATAAAGCCTCTGCTCTTGAGCTAGACTGATAATAAAAAGGTGCTGGGAGGTCTAGACAGATTTAAATTAGTAAAAAATCATTGCTCCATCTACTATCACCAAAAATGCTTCACCTACAGGATCACTCTCCTCTTTCTCTTCAATGTATTGTTCATTCAATTCATACTTGCTCTTGAGAGGATCAAATAGGCAGGTTTTCCATATTCCTTGTAACAGCAAATTATCTCTTAATAATTCTTAACGATTTCCTTCAACTTTACAACATTGATTCAATTAATGCCACAAACACACACTTGATGACTAACAAATATCCATTATCCATTTGCAAGTTTGACTGTTCACCTTTATGTTTAGACTGAGTTTCAAATACAAAAATTCACTGTAATTTCAGAAGTCTGAAACTAAAAGAATAATTTGGAATGGATAATAACATACAGGTTTCCATGATGCTGAATCCTTTCAGGCATATGTGATGCTCAAATACAATGAGGTTAGTCTGAGGCACTGTGAGACTGCTTACAGTAACATTGCAAATGATGCTTTCATAATGGAACTCAGTGTCTTCTTGACTCCTCAAGGTAATGCTCTCTTTTCAATATGAATCCACTTTTTCACTATATCTCAGATTTGCGCATGCACATCTTTTCCTTGACTGTATTATTACAAAAAAAGCCAGCTCTCAGTACTCTGTTCAGCTTCCCACCAAGAAAGCCTTTATGACAAGTGATAGTAACACCTGAGCACTGTTCTTTCCTCACTCTCATTCATTATTCCTTCATCCTTAGTTAAACCCTCATGTCCTCAGTTTTCACCACAGTCAGAACATCTCTTGTGAAACCCCCTGAAAACACAGCTCCTACACTTCACCAATCCTTTTGCAGTTCTCACTCTCACTTACTGAAAAACTGGTTCTTCCAACAAGCACCACCTAAAATTACCATCTTTCAACCAGTAGAAGCTTTCCATCTCCTGTTTGCCTCAAAGGGGAGCCTCTATTCCACCACAGCTCCTAAATCAAGTACGTTACTTCTGTGCAGCCAAACTGAGATAGCACAAAAACACCCCTTGCTCAGAAACGGCTCAGATTTCCCCATTACTTCTGTGCAGTCAAACTATGACAAAAACCACCAGGAACGTTTCTAAGTAGTATCTAAATAATAATCTTTTATCTTCTTACTCCTTGTACTTTACTCGTTGATATATAAGGTAAATGATCATTTAGTTATTACAAATATAGCAGTTTGCTCAAATATGCAAATGTTTTCCCAAATAGCTTGTTTCCAAGGACAATACTTTACCATTTAAAAAATTAAAGGAAATAAAATGTACATTACATATGTTCACAGAATGTAGTCCAGTACTCTGTAAACGTTTTTTCCCCTCCAAAAATACCATTATGCTTCAGGTTGACAATATTATTTTAGATCTGTCTCCCCTGAGTCAATCTGCAAAATAAATTATTTTGCCAATTAGAATAATACTAATTGTTGTAGATCTGGTGGAGGAAGGGATTCTGCCCTTTCTTTAGTGGTAGCAATCGCAATGGGCAGTAACAAATTTTTCTAAGCTAATGTTATTTTGTCTTGATTTACCTGCCTATTGTGGTTTTAGTACCCAAGGTGGAAAAGTGGCTACTGATATCAAAAAAGTTCTTTTCAAAAAGCTGTTTTTAATACAGCTCAGGAAGGTTCCATGACCAGAGAACTTTATAGGCATGCTGCAGTTGCATCCTAAATGAGCAGTGTAGATAGAGGCCTTCTTCAAAGCTAAAAGGAAAAATGCAGTTACACAACAGTCTTCCCGGCAAGAGAGAATAAATCAGTCCTCTCAGTAGAGCAAAACATCAGGCTGGGAGCCATCTTTTCTGTAAAAAAAACAGTAATGACTGATTCTGGGTTAAAGCTCTCAGGTGCTCAACCTGGGCACCTCCAAATTCAGAGGGGCCTGTTTTTTAAACAGGAGAAACATTGACTCAAAATAGGGCATCCAAAACCAATAAAGCAAGACAGTAGCAATCGCAATTGCAAACTGCTTAAAATTTTTCTTCAGTGCTTTCACAGCATGTGCTGTACAAATTAATCAGCTACATTACGGATCAACCAACAAATCCACTACCCAATAAATGAACTCTATCTGATGCATACAGAAGACTAACCATTACGCTTCTGAGCTCCCTGTGTGGCTTTGTCTCAGTCTGATCTGTTCTTCTCTGACTTACGAAACTGTAACTTTCTGTCCGAAATGAAGAGCTTCTGCTTTTAAAACTGCCTGGAACCTGATGAATAACCCCCCAAATAGGTGGGATATGCAAATTGTACATTAACACCTATACAGGCAGTACTTCACTCTTTAGCACTTCTCCGTAAGATAAGCTTGTGCCAGTCTAAGATGAGATGCCATTTTAAACAGGTATGTCAACTAGCATAATATTCCACATGACTATTGGTACATATATTGTTTTGGAAGCTGTCTTAACTGAGATGGCAAAAGCCACTCCTACACTACAATAATGCTATCTACAACAATGACATGGACCAGTATAATTGTGTAATTTAGGAAGATTTCTACGCGGATTCTCTCTTATCATCCCCTGATTCAGTGTGCTGCTCATCTGTATTGCACCACAAATCTAACCATACTTCTAAGGCACAAATAAGTAAATGTGCACAAACAGGAGCTGGGGACAGGGAGGGTATGATATTTTTGAAGGGAATGGGTGGTGAGTCACATACCCAAACTCACGGTTTTCAATATCATGATTTAACCCATCTTCCTCCTGAATACAGTTAAAAACCTTGAGTCCCATAACTAGCTTTGTTCAAGAAATATTTTTCTTCTCTTCATCTCCTGACAGTGGTCTTCAATTAAAGCACGCAATGATGAAACTCTCTGAGATTGACAGAGGAAATAAAAGGAAAGAAACTACTGAAACGCATCTTCAGAAGTAGATTATTAAATGTCCCGCAGACATCGGTGCGAGTGACAGCCGCCAGAGCTTAGTGAGAAAAGAGAAGCAGAAAATTAAACTTCTCGCTGGGCTTGATGATGATTAATATCTCTTCTCTGATGAGCTGAAACTGCTTAATCTTTGCTATTAATATCAAATCACTGAGGTGTAGGTATGGTAGCTGAAAGAAAGGGGGCATATGAGAATGTTTAAAATTGAGGAGAGGAAAAAAAGACAAAAATAACTGAGGTATGTTTTGCTCTTACATCTCTTAAAGCAAGAAACTCAGAATGAAGCTGAGAGTCACCATCAGAGGCTCTGAAGTCAGGTTACCATAAGGCAGCTCCTGTGCAAAAAAAGTTGTCAGTTTAAAAGAGATAAATAGCAGATTTCAATCATTTGGTTAAAGGTATTTGCATTCTACAGGAAGAGTACTTCATTCATCACACCTCCATTAAAGTGTATGTGAACAAGCAACTAATAACTTCACCCAACTCAAGTGTGCTAGATAATGGTTATTTTCAGATTTACGTATCTCTGTGTATATTGGCAAAGCTTTAAGGAGTTAGTTGGAGTTCCTTGGAAGCTAATAATTACGTTTAGCTGTGCAGACAGATTTTTCTACTTGGTTGCTGTAAGAATACTCTACAAAATGTAACCTCTCTGTTGAGATTTTTCCCTTAAACCCTTGGGTTTGTAATGCACTGAAGCAAGAGGTGAAATAGCTAAATCCATTATAGTTAATACCCCTAGAAAACATTCTGTGTGTATTACATTTTCAGACCAAAGGAAATCTCTGTTAAAGTCACCGTAGATCACTTGAGATACATATTATAAGAGTTCGATTAGTAGAGAATAAAAACCAGATTTTTATAGCACCCATTCATCTGAACACATTATTCTTACTAAAGTTAACAAGCAAAATCATGGAGTTAGGTTAAATTAAATCCAGTGACAGGCAAGAAATTTACTGATTGTGAAATATTAAAGCTGTGGTATTAGTTCAATACAATTCTAGCATAGTGAATGCTTTAATGATATGAAAACAGTGGGAGAGAAATCTTTCATTTCTTAATGCTGCAAAGGTAACTTGCAAACACTGTACAGCGATTTCCTGTTTTATTTTGAGAAGTGAGATCACAACACTCATAAAATATAAGTTTATAAATCTGAATAATTGGTTGACAAATTAGTGCTCTAATAAATCTTGTTTCTCCAATTTAATAAACATTTTTAACTTGCACCTGAAACTGTCCTTGATTTAATCTTTTCTGAAGGGTTATTTTTCACTGCTGAAAAGGCACAGTAATCTGAAGACCAAACAAAGAATCTACTTGGGAAATTAGTTTTTCTGTCCTAGGATGGCAACTGATCGTCCTGATAACTAGGGTTATCAGCTATGGTAAGGTTAGTAATTACCCTATAAACACATCTTTTCATTAAAAAAAAAAAAAAAAACCAGCTATATGTTTTCGTAATTGTAGTTCTTTAGCACTCTCATCTATAGTTCTTTAGCACTCTCCTCTCTAGTTCTTGTCGTGT
>JBCJKH010010309.1:0-14149 GCA_039877255.1 Loriculus beryllinus | reverse complement strand
CCACCTCTCTGGGCAACCTGTGCTAGTGTTTTACCACTCTCATTGTAAAGAATTTCTTCCTCATGTCTGGACTGAATCTCGCCTCTTTTAATTTTAAACCATCACCCCTTGCCCTGTCACAGCATGATCTTTAACATCTTGTGATTGATGCAGATCAAGTAGAATTAAATTTTATTTCTGTCCTCTGTTAATGACAGTACAAATTTATATGCATGCCACACTGATGAAGAAAATATAAAATACTATTTTTTTCTCTGCTATAACATTAAAGCAAATCCTTTCTAGAGCAAAATCCCCAATTTGCCTTTATTTAATGCCATAACCCAATTACCTGCCCTATCTCTTTTTCCTCTTCCAATCACTTTGTATTTTGAAGATGATCAACATTTAGGTTTACCCTATGTGCTTCCTGCAACAACAAACCAAGCAAGACTAAAAGCTTGGTTTTGTTTGTATTATTTGCATGTACAGAGTTACTCAGGAATTTGTGTCTGTAAAGGTTTGGAGCCTCCTTTAAATTCAATTTCCAATATTTCATATTTTCAGGATTTTACATCTTCGGAATGCATTCATCTTATGATACATTTTTCTTGTTGAACCCTAAGATGTTTGTTACCTCATTCCAGTGAAAGTTTTCTCTGAGACTGACATTATCTGATATTGTTGCATAGAGGGTATCTTACAAAAGTGTAACTCAGCAATAATCCCCTGCAGTTTTAATGCCTTTAAATTTTCTACCTTTTTTTTTTTTTTAAGCAAGGCTTTCCTGCTTCAGCTTAGGGGAATGGTAAGGCAAAATTGGCATTGCATTTGCAAACAAACAACTATGATTTCATTCTTGTTCATTTCAAATGGATTAGAAAATACTGTCCAAATTGGGCACCATGCCAAGATTGCCATTAACTTTTCCCATAAAATATGATTAAGGACCTTAACAAGCATTTAGTAATTAAATGAAGTGCTTTGGAAATTTATATGCTGTCCACAGTTTGTCATGTTCTGTAAAATACTGAAGAAATTCTTATGAAAAGCAATGAAAATAAAGCACTTGAGAAACATCTGGGAGTGTTATCTGATTGGGGATGGGGGGAGAGATAGTTTCATTTGTAACGGGATGTTTTGATATTTAAAATTAATGTTGTGTATAGTTGATTTTTGTTTGTTCTTTAGGTTAATGAATAATTGACTGAATTCATGGAGTTATTCCTATAATTGTACGTCCCATTCTTGTGTCCATGTTGCTTTATTTTGTACCGAGTTGATTATTTTCCATGTACTCCATTAATGTGTGTACTGTTCTATATTTGGTTTCTGGTTTCATTTAATGCAGCTGAATTTGCTTAAATAACAGTCCAAAGAGAATGGGAGTGCTGAACAGATTTTCCTGTGCCATGGTAGGAAAAAACAGTATAGGCTTTCAGTCTGATAATGGTTCAGTGGATGGCAGGGTGATGCTTTGTTTTTTAGCTTTGCTAACAAAGAAAAAGGTTGGACTGCTGCTGCTGAGGAAGCTTTTATGTGCTGTGGCCATTCAAAGTGATTTATGAGTAATTTTCTCTGCAAACCTCTTTTCCTTCCAATGGTTTTCAGCTTCCTGTGACATAGAGTACATTCTGGATCATGCAAGAGGCTTAATGGAATAACAGAACTAGATTAGCTTTGCTGTGCTTTCTCAGGGGATAAAGTCAAACCTTAAATTTGGGAGAAGGTACTTTTCAAAACTGCAAAGCTATAGGAAAGAAAATCTACTGGGATTAAGGGTTCTTGGATGTCTTTTTATCAGCTCATTTATTCCAGATTATTGAAGAATAAAAGGCTATTCAGATCTGCATGTGCACCCTTGCCCTTCAAGTATTAACATGAATAACTTCTCTCACAGATAAAACCATAAAAAAAGGTGGGAGGGCAGTTTTTATCTGTGCAATGTTTTAATGACTGGAGGGTCCAGGTGGTTCTGTCATTTGAGAGTTAAGATGCAAGGATGCATTCTTTCAAGTGTTCAGTGCATTTCTTTTTGCAACCCAGATTTGGTTACCACAATCCATAGTTCTTGCCTAGGTCAGCTGTGATCTTTAGTCAGGTCTTCTCCTTGTGCACAGGCAGTGGAGCTGGATCAGTGGAACCTTGAGGTTTCCACTGGGGAATCTATGTTGGTTTTAATTTTTTTCTTGCATGTTCCTTAGTTCAGTGGGGTTTCCTTGTTTAGTTTTATTTTAACCTTGTCCAGAGCTGCTGCAGTAGTAGCTGTTGCCTGGTTCTCATTGAATGCGTCATCTAAGCAGGGAAACCTTTTCAGTTGCCCCAGCAGATTTTAGGAGCTTTTAAACCAGCGAAATGAATTCTGTGATCAGAGAATCACAGAATGGTTTAGTTTGGGAAGGACCTTTAAAGATCATCTGGTCCAGCCCTGATGCCATAGGTAGGGACAATTTCTGTTTTAATTACGTGATTCTGCAGAGGCAGCGAACCTGATTTTATCACAGAGAGATGTAAGATACTTCCTCTGTCTATGAGATGTTTAATGATAGCTTATCTGTGGTGAGCACTTAATTTGTTTTTAAGCTAGAAAGCAGAAGATAAATCCTCCAGGGTTTCTGAGTTGAAGGAGACAGCAAAGCCCTGTTCTGCCTGTGTGCTCTTTGCGAAAGCTCTTCCTTTCTAGTGTTGAGTAAAAGCTTTCCTGTTCTAGGGGAGGATAGCATGGAAGCCCTCTGTTCAGAATGTTAGCCTCCTTTGTGCCACACAGAAATTAGCCAACCTTTGTCTTTTAAAATACCACATCGCATTTGTTCATTTTATAGAAACTTTTTTCTAGTGCTGTTCATTGATAAGTGAAAGGTTATAGAAAGAACTGGGAGAATGTGTGTTGATGAGCTTTAGTACACAATAGATAAACCCGATACAGTAAGCACGGTTTCTCTATTGCATTTGTGTTCTGCAGGTATATAACAGTTTTCTTCAGCTTTTCCTTTCATGCGCTAATTCATTTTCAAAGAAATTGTGAAGAAAGGCAGTTGTTTCGTATTTGGACATGCATGCATGAGTGAAGGAATTGCAAATGCCAGTTTGCTTGTATGATGTATATTTGCCCCTTGTAGGGTTTTTGCCTGTTTGTTTCTTTTTATATTGTGAGCTTGTGCATGTTTTCTCTCTCTGTGCTGTGGTTCGTGTTTGGGATTCTGGTTTTATATTAGTACAGTTAAATACGGCTAATATAAAAAAGTTTTTAATGCATTTAGCTGAGGCGTTGTTTATGTAAGGCCAAGTTTCCCAAAGTCACTATTAAATCTAGACAGTTGCCACAAACCTTTTCATGGTGAAAATCTCTTTCAGATCTGTTTTTTCTACTAACTAGACATTAAATTTTTGCACTGTACTGTCAGAGGGACAGTTTTTTTGTCTCCAGAACAAAAAGATATTTATTACTTTAAAAGAAAGAGGGATAATGCCTATTTACCCATATCTTATTGCTTACTCTCTCTTAGCATGAAATAAAAAAAAACTTAATCAAATGTTAGGGTGGTGTCTAATAGCCACATACGTTTTTTCAGGAGTTTAAGCAACTAACAGGTTTTGCCTTATTATGTTTGTTCTTTCAGGGCATTCTACCTGGATAAGTCAAACTTGCCTCCAAATTCAACATCTAAAGCAGCTTATATAGATAAGGTAAATAACAATGTTAAGCGTCTAATTAAACTTTGCATGTTACACGCTGTGTAATCCTTCTCTGAGGCTTTCTTAATTCCATTGAAATGGAATTATTTGAAGTGGGGAGGGAGCATGGAAAGGGGGAGCTCTCTTGCAGTAATTTGTCCCACCGGTGTTTTTAAGGGTATATTATGCCATGTGGTTCCATATCAAAAAGGCTGGAGGGTATCAGTGTATTTGAGAAGAGGAGCCATGGCTTTCATTTCCATTGTGCTCTCAGGGCGATGCAATTGCTCCAGGAGCATGCAGAGGGTGGAAGGGTGGGTTGGGGGCAGAGCAGGTGCAGGTGAATTCTTTGTTCTGGAAAGGTAGAAGTGCTGTTCCAAATGAAATACTCCTTCAGCATCCTGCTCAAATGGCTTTGTTCCAAAACTCCTTATTTAGGTTTTCTTCAAATGCCTTCATCTTTCCTTAAGCCTCTGTGACTGAGAGATCCCAGGGGCTCTGAAAATTCATTTAATGCTCTCTCCTTTTGTTGGAGTTAATGCACATATCGCAGCCCAGTAGCGGAAGGGAAAGAAGTTCTCAGGTCTTGCCTGTACTGACGTGAAAAATGATTGAGCGACTGTACTTGAGAAATACAGTGATCATCATCTGAAGCCCATGACAGGCTAAGATTTTATGTTGGTATCATCCAACATGGGTGTTAAAAGGCTGATAATTCCCCTTTTTTGGATCCATGCTGGCTTGCATAGGAGGGCAGGAGAACATCCACAGAGGATGCCCCATCCCTGAAAGTGTCCGAGGACTTCTTTATTAGGTGGATCATTTATTTTCTGTACAGTAATGCTGAGTGTATTTTAAGTCCAGCTACGAAGTTAACTGTTCTTGGTTTTGTAGTATGTTTTTGTCACTTCCGGTTTTTTATTTTTTCCATGTTGTTAGTCAGGATTAGGAACAAGATATTTGCATAAATAAAGGACAGTGTGTCTTAATTGCAGGCTGATTTTTCAGAGAGTTAATTAACTAGTCTTGGCATCCCTCCTGTATATGCTTAAGGGTGTAGGTTGCCTCTTCATAGCTTCCTTTTTTTGCTAGTACCTTTAATGGAAATGGCAATCTCTTGAGGAAAACACCTCAAGTAGGCCGGACTGGGAATGAAACGGATGGCAAGAATTGAAAAGTTTGAAAAAGATGTCATAGGTTAAGTTACAGAAGACTGCTGTGTATCTGTGCTATGGAATTTGGCTTTTGCTTTCTCAGCCAGCCTTGCTGTCCCATCTGCATGTGATGATGTACTCTAAACCAGCATTTCATGTGCTTTCAGAAGCAAGTATTTAAATTTCTTTTCCTCTCTTGCAGCTGATGAGGCCTCTCAATTGCTTGGATGAACTTTACCGACTCATAGGGTCCTTTATCCGATCCAAGCGCACTGCTGCCTGTGCGTACACTGCATGCAGTGCTTCCGGAGTTGGACTGCTTTCAGTGTCATCCGAACTCTGTAGCAGGCTTGGAGCTTGTCACATCATTATGTGCAACAGTGGAGTTCACCGGTATGACGATTTCTTTTCCTCCCTTTGTTTCAGTCAGTTACTCAGTCATTGCAGGTTGGGAACTGCTGCTTTTTATTTATAGTCTTACACTAAATATCTAGTATCTTAGACTGAATAGTTAACAGACTTGGAAGATCTGTGGTGTATTTGTAGTGATTAACAGAAATGACCAGTATGATTTTGCCTTGTAGAGTTGTAATGAATTGTTCCAGTTCAAGTCAGGAAAAGACAGAAACCTTAATTGCTAAAGCACAAAAGGAAAGGTTTCCTAGGTGAATAACACCTATTATATTAAACTCTTAATACAGGCACGAAATTATGAAATTTGTATTTACATGTATGGTAGGGGAAGTTGTAATAGAGCTTGTTTCAAGAAAAAAATAAAACAGAAGAGAGATGTGTTTTTGCAATTGTACCTTATGGTAGCTGGAAGTTCAGTCTATAGATTGAACAACTGGTTCTATAGGCTGAATTATCAAATTATCAGAAACTGAACTGAGCTATAATCAACTGATCTTTGTCATCGATGCTAAGAGATTTTAATAGTCAAATAGAGTTATGACCATAGCGTCATAGAGCTCTCTAGTACTTAATGATATTCATCAAAGGCAGCCATATGTTTATGTTCCAGCTGGGCAGATAACAATTCTTTTTGGTACATTATACCACAAGATTGTAAAGATTACAATTAGAGAGGTGGAAAACATGCCAACAGATACCCCAGCATAACCAGGAAACTGATGCTAAATATCTGATCTTTTTATAACAATTCCAAACTGTAGATTTATGTTAAAAATGGCTCTGTAGTTCCTGATCTATGCAAATCCTTATTTTAGCAGGTTTGGTTACCAATACATTGTGTTAGAACAAGCATTGCTTTCATCTCATTTTAAGTAATATCCTTTCTCTAAGAGAGCTTTGGGATGAAATATAAAAAAAGAAAACAAAAAAAAAAAAAGGCAAGCAACGTGGCTACAATGCAGGTTATCAGGCATGAAAAGTAGGGAACTCCAGATATAGCCAACACAATTAAGGTGTGTAAAAGCACTGCTTGCCATTTCTTTTAACAGAGTTTGCAACAGACTATTTGAATTACTCTTCATCAGTGACATCACTGTATATAATATGCTGTATACTGTACTTCATTTTAGGCAGTAGCAGAAAAAGGCTGTGTTATTTAACACTAGTCACTATATAAGATGAAGATGCGAATACTGCGTAGCATGGACTGTCATGAAGTTGTCATTTCAGAAGACCATGAAACTATACAGCTCTTTATTTGGGTTTCAGTTGCATGTCTTATGTGTTCAGAAAAGACTTTGGGCTTAATTCTGCCATTTTTATTTTTTTGTAGAGCTGAAAAAGATTATGTCTGGGTTTCATCGTAATTCTATGGATTAAGTTCTGAATTGGCCAGTGAATTTGTGCCAAACATTCTTACAGTTTAGGAACAAAGAGCAATTTTAATAGCCCCAGTGAAGTGCCGCCCACAGTGTGTGTGTCACAGATTATACAGAATAATTTGGTGACTGTGTGAATGGTGGTGTGCTTGATTTTGAATGTGAGGTGATCTTACCTGAGAATAAATTATTCATCAAATTTCTGCTCAAAACTAGGGCTAATTCAAAGGTCTAAACTATTAAATGTCTATTTAACTATATTTAAAAAACACAAAATACCAGAAAACCAGCATATTGGATTTCACGACATTTCATTATGACCAGTGGCAATGGTATTTAAATGTTATGTGTGGGATTCCATCTAGATCTTAAAGGATTCAAGATCACCTATTTATATAAAGCCAAGGTACAAAACACTTTTCTCCAAAGTATGACTGTTCTGCTTTAAAGTGAGTCCATTTGAGCTTTTGTGCAAGATACTGTTAATTCACTTGTAGGTTAATACTGCCTTTGTTGCTACTATCTCTTCAGAGAGTGAAACATCACCTCTTGGCATTATCAGAGATACTTTGTTAAGATAGGCCCTCCAGGAGAAGGGAATGCATTACTTGAGATTTTATAGATACTCAAAGGGGTTTTGCCTTGAATTTCTAAAAGTTCAGAAGAAAACTCATGTATTTAGAGTCTAGAAAGGGTCTATTTTGTTTTTAGAAAAGGCTGTTAATTTTGGAGTGGTAAAAGTTGAGGAAATGTTTCTAACAGTTTCCTGAAGTTTCCTGTTGTGCATACAACTGGATGAAGAAGTTTTTTTCCTTGGAATTTGAAGTCATATAAAATGACTTTGTGTGCTGTTTTTTTTCTTGCTGGCCTCCCAGGGCCACACCTCTACAGTTCCAGCACTGAGTAGATTCCACTTTCTGGCATTCTGAAATTGCTTTTGCCAAGCTAGAAAGCTTGTTTCGACTCCAGCCACTAGGCTTGCGGGTGAATTTTGTTCTCAACATTCCTACTGCTAAATTATGCCGTGCTTTTGTGAACCTACACCCCTTGCTCCTTTGCAGACTGAAACTGTCTTGCAGCACCATGAAATCCTGGGATGAGGACAGAAGAGGGATGAATAAGATGCTGGATGTGATCGAGTCCCGTAGACATACATTATTTTGCTTGTTGCCTGCAGTCTTGAAGGCTTCTTTCTTCTGTTTTTTTAAATACTATTTAGTCAGGGCAGAAGATCTTGTGAAGCAGTGCTCTTTAAGTTGTAAGTTAGTTCCTTAGAGTTCAAGCTACTGATTTTCAGTAAAAGGGTATTAATCTCTGGCTGTATTCAGCAGTTTATTTGTGCTCCTGTGTTCTTAGGGACTAACTGCTGTGAAGTGCTTGATTTCGATCAGCTGCAGAAATCCACATTTTGGAGGCCTAGACCAGTTACTCATGACTGTTTTTTAACACTATGCTGCCGATATTAAATGAGTTGAAAACTGGTATTATCTACAGATGCTACTAGGCAAGCTGATGGGGGAAAGATATAAATTGTCCTTGCAGGTTAATCTTTAAAGTATATTCTTCACTTATCACCCTTGCCAGCTTGAAAATGAAGAATAACCAACTCAGAGCAAGGTTTCTGTATACTTCCTTTAAAAAAAGCCCTCATTTTACCCTAATTTCTGTGATTGGTCTGTAATGGGGGAAGAGTACAGAGTGCACTGCTGGTCAGCATCTTTCTTTTGTACCTGGGAAGTGAGAACTGAGCAAACCATATAATCTGTCAGAATTTAGATATATTTAATAGAATTTAACCAAAAATATACATTCGAACCTTCCTTGACTCAATTCATCTGTCTCTTAGAGAAGTGACTGCAGAGCCCTTTCTATGTTTTCTCAACTTGGGTATTTTATATATTTATTTATTTACTTATATAAAATAGAATATATATATATATATAATATTTATAATGGATTTATTGAGGGTGGTCTGCCACCCCTCCTTAACCAGAACCAAATCTCAGATAGCCTGGGAGGGAGGTGCTGGCTGGCAGTCCACTGGGGAAGGGGCCAAGAACTATGAAACAGCAGCTTTGTCTGCATTGACAGTGATTGCTGATCTCTAGATCAGCAGTGTCTTGGTTTCTGACTTCACTGTGATCCATATTAAATTGCTTTTTCCACTGTGCTAGGTTAAAACAGCTTGACAGAGTTCATATTTCTATCCCAGTATCCAAGATAATGCTGGGGATTTTGAATTGCTGGTGATTGCTTTGCTTTGATTTTTATTATGGCAATATGTTTACCAATTTACATTAGAGCCTGAAACCCTATATCTATTTCAGACAGCAGTTCTTTTCAAATGTATTTCAATCACTAGAAAAACAAGGTTGGAGGAAAAGTCCCTTTAAGGTTAAGTTGCATTAACCTTCACTGTCCTAAGTGGTGTGCAAATACTACAGGCTCCCCTTGGATTATCATAAATGAATATGCCTTGTAGACCAACATCAAGAAGAGAGTACTAAATTAGCCCAAGAAATCAATAGTTTGCATTTCTGTTTTCCCTTTATTATTGTCCATAATTATGTTTCTGCCTGCCAGTCAGCTGTCACCCTGTAAACAATGCTCTGCTTTTTTTTACTCTTATTTGTTCTGTTTGAAGTTGCAGTCACTCTGTACAGATGTAGGTGATAAAAGGCACTTCTAAATTTTATTGAATCATGATGTTAGCTTCTGCTTGAGGGAGAATGTACTGCACAGACATGTCCTAGTCTCTTTCCATGCCAAAATGAAATTAGGTGCAGCAGCTGCAGAAGTCTATTCAGGGACCATAGGCCTTTCAGGCTCAAAGGAATCATTTAAAGCATCCAAATGAAACAAATCCCAAGTTTATTTAAAATTTTGCATTTCCTGGAGGATCAAGAGAAAAGAAGTATTATGTGAATTAAAAAAAAAAAAAAAAAAAAAAAATCACTGCCTTATTTTCTTTTCTGAATTTTAATTTCCCCTCTAGAAAGTCTCTCCTTAGTGTTACCATCCTTCAAGCAGTGGGGTTGGCTGGCAGACACTCAGCTGAATGATGAGGCAGGTTTTGCCAAGGGTTGATTATGCTGTCTCCTATAGCTGGCACAGCTCCTGCAATCCAGCTAAACCTGCTCCATCTTCCGCATAGCAAAGCAGAGTAATTCCATAAGCTGTCTGTCATGGCCAGCTGCCTTTCTCTGAATCAAATTAAACAAGGTGAAGAATAGGTACTCTGAATTTACATTTTAGACATGCTATCATAGGAATTCTTCCTTCTAGATTATTTTAGAAAATTTTCCATCAGGAATTTTTTCCTGAACTCATTGACTGTATGTTACAAACCAAAAGTCTCCTTGAAGTTTTGCAGCTACATTTACGCTGGTGTATTAGCTCCACAGTAAAAAAGGCTTCCTGGGGTCGATGGGACTACTTTCAGGTGACAGATGAGCGCAGGATGAAAGACTGATCCTTGCTCCTTTCCAGCCATCTGATCTAAACTGTGCTTTTAGTCCTTCTACCTTCCCATTTAGTCAAGATTCCCTTCTGTTTTTTTAAATGGCAGTTTTATGTCTGTCTATAATTGTTGTATTTTTCTGATACTTTGCCTACTAAGGCACAAACTTCCCTTTTTGTAAAATAATTTAGGATAGTAGCGTATTTCGTTCTGTGCTGGTTACTGTTTGGAAACAGTTATGTAACTGTCAAATATATAAGAATTTATCTTAAGACAGACAAAACATTTAGCACTAATAGATTGTTTCTACAGTGATGATAATTTTTATTTTGATCTGTATTTGCCTTTCATAGTTAATCTGGTACATTTTTGCTCTGTTATCTCTGTATGTATGTGAAGGACTATAGTCTTAAAGTTCTTTTGCATGTTTCAATTTCTGAAACACTTTCATGTAAAATACGGTCTGAAAATGGAGATCAGTGCATAAAATGCTCTGAAACAGGTAAGATGGATCTAAGTTTCTCGTAATACGGATTTCAGTCTGTTCTCTTTATTCCTATTTGAACTCCTTTTAATGTTTTAGTAGCAGGGTTGACACACAACTTGATCGCTGTCCTCTATAGAGTCATTCTGTCATGCTTCAGTTCTTACAGTACTGCCGTATCTGCAGTCCAGGACTTTGGAGAATCCGATTCTTCCTTACAAAAACTGCTACATTACAACAAAAATTTAATAGATCCTCTTGAACCATACAAAAGTAAAAACTTGTCCATATTTTCTTTATTTTTTTTAGGTGTAAAGAATGAATAACCTGAACTATTACTATATTAATAAACTGAACAGGACAGGAAGTAAACTGCAATTTTTTCCGTCAGATTTACTTTCCCACTTGGGTGGAAAGAAGCCTTTAATGTGAGAGACCTTCCACACACAAGAAGAGATAATGGCCAAACATGGGCTTTCAGTTGATTTTAGATTTTTTTGTTTGTTTTTGCAAGTATGACCGAAATGAGCAAACAAAAGGCATGGGATACTTTGAATCTTTTTGGATCCGTTTCTGTGTGGTACAGTAATTACTTTTTGAAGCATGGTTTATGATTACTGAACCATCATAATGGAATAAATACAGTTCATGTGTAGAGTAATGGCTTTCTGTATGTTGGCAAAAATAACAAAGGTTTTGGATTAACCTTCAGTGGATGGGTTCAGTCCAAGGCTGAGTTAAAGCAGCGGTCTTGCCACACTGGGAGCATCTCAGCTTCACAAAGTGACTCAGTCTAAGGCCTCTCTCTCCCTGTGAAATGAAATTCTATTTAGCAGTTTCAGTATACAGGCACAGAGAATGTGAGCTTGAACTTGCATGGAGACATATTCCCACAATAAGAACAGCTTAGAAATTGTGGGAGGGTCTTGGGTTAGGCCTGCCTGTACTTACTATGCTGGGTTTTTTATAGTTCTAAAAAGCATTTCCCCTCATTTTTAGGTTTATCATGGCTTATTTTCTTTTTTGGGTTACTCTTCAGAATTGGTGCATATTACCCAGCTATCACTAGTAATTATAGAGAAATACCCCCAAAAATGTTTACCCCAAAGTGATTTACTTTAAAACTGAAGTCTTTAATTGTTGCATACACTGGTGTAAGTAATAGCTGCTGTATAAGCATTAATTTAAATGACAGCAGAAACGAATACTTAATAGTACAGTTGGTTAAAAAGGTGATCAAATGTAGGTATGGTTAGCTTACGATGCATGGAAAGAAAAGTAATTAGTAACAATGGCATTAAATTACATGTTGATCAGAAGCTTTAAATTTTAATTAGATTAAGCACAGATGCATCCTTTTTATTTGGGTTTTTTTTTTTCTTTCCTTTCACATAGTTAGAACATAATTCATTTTGGCATCTCTGATGGTGGTAACTACTAAGCCAATTTGTTTCAACTCATCATTTCTATTCAGGGCATTTTTCCACAGGATGTTTTGTAGGATGGCTGGAATCCTAACTGAAACCTGAAAATGAATTGAATGATTTAGATTTATTTTACTCTGGTAACACAGATATACAGTTTGCCAAATGGCAGCTCTGTAGGTAGTGTACATGAACTCAAATTTTCAGGTGGCATCAAACAAGCTGTCATGAAATAATTTATTTCTTAGAAAATTTCAATCTGTTTTCCCCTTTTACAACTCCCATTTTTCATTGTACATGTATGTCTATCCAGTCAATTTGCAGCCCTTTAGTAAAAATCACACTAAATCAGAAACAAATAGGCTCCTGGTGATAGAAGATAGTTTAACCTCTTTTGTTCAGGAAGGTCTGATCCAGAAGATGTTTGAAAGTTTGTATTTAGTCTTCACATCAATACTATCATGACTGATGGGAGACTGGGAATAGCAGGCAGGGGCTGGGAGCAGCTGCAGCCCCTTCTGTTTCTTGGAAACCAAATGGGTGAAATGAAGAATTCTCAGCCCAGTTGTGCTGGGAAAGCCAAATGTCTGTGCTGCCTTGCTGCTGTAATCTGTCAAGGCAGGGAATTTGTGATTATAACTGGCATAAATTCTGAGATTATGAATTCGGATCTTTTGTTTTTCTGGCATAAAAGAAGGAATGAGAGGAAAAGAGAGGGAATGAAAATTGATCTTGGTTTGTTTGCACTGTAAAATACACAGATTCGGGATTTATGCTTCCTGTAACAGAACGTTAAGAACATTAAAGGAGTTTTTTTCCCTAATATTTTCCATGTTTGGTTGTCTGGGCTGATTGCATCCAAGTGATCAGAAGCTTTCAGTGGTCAGAACTGCTTCCAAATTGCTTTGCAAACGTTAATACCACCTGCTTATCAGCTCTCAAAATGCAGGAGAAGGGTGCGTTATTACATATTGTGCATATTTGCTGACAGTCTTTTATATTAAACCTTCCTCAAACCACCACAACAGTCTTATTATATGAGGAATTTCCAGCTTTCATGTTGTTTCATAAAATTGTAGAAGTTGTGTTGGTTTAAACCTGCATTTGCTTGATCTCCCTATGCTTGGCAGCGCTATTGCTGATATTGTTTCCATCTGATGTTTTATGTATGCATTTGTTTCTTTCACAGCTGGTTTGCAGAGAAGCTTGATTTGTGGTAACAGATATGTAGATTCAGATTCAAAACCGTATTTGAAGAACTAGGAGAAAGCATCCGCATGTAAATGCGTGTTTACTAGCGAGTCAGTTCAGCGTAGCACCATGAGAAGTTTCTATAATAATGGTTTATTAGAAGATGCCATTTCACTGACTCAGTATTCAACAAAAATGAAGCTATTTGAGTGTTGTTGGATTCAGTATTTAGAAAGTAGTAACTTTATTTCATAGTCACATGACAAAAGCCATAACCAGTAATTTACATTTAATTCTGACATTCGTCAGACCTTTACGTGCCTTAAAAGAAACAAAAGCTAGTGGTATTAAATTGCATCTCTAATAAAATAGGATATTCAAATGTGATCAAGTCACTGATGCTATTTTAACTTCTTTTAATATATGCTAACAAGTAACCATGTTTTTAAAAGAAACAGTGGATGTATCTAACCAGCATCAACTCTAATATAAAAGATTCCATTAAAAGGTGTGATAATACTTAACATCATCAGTGCTGTCATCGTAAGTGTTAAAAATATTGTCCTTAGAATCACTATCCTTTTTTTTGCCTTAAGGTGAGATTTTCAATTTTAGCTTCAGTGTTTTGGGATTGTACTGTAGTTTTTGCCTACCTCTCCAGTAGCCCATTAAAGAAATCTTAATTATGCTTTTTACTCCTTGTCTCTGCTTTTTCCAGTCTGGTTCTGTCTTCATCTACAAACTTGGCAACCTTATTTCTGAATTGTGGTTGGCATTGTCAAAATGTAAATGGTTCGTACTGTGATTATACATACAATGGTTTGAGTTAGAAGGGACCTTAAATATCATCTAGTTCCAACCCCCTGCAATGGGCAGTGATACCTTCCACTCAACCAGGTTGCTTAAAGCTCCATCCAACCTGGCCTTGAAAGCTTCCAGGGATGGGGCAACCACTTCTCTGGGCAGCCTGTGCCAGTGCCTCAGCACCC